>JAGFNQ010005161.1:0-187396 GCA_024364735.1 Boesenbergia rotunda | reverse complement strand
AAAAATAATGCTCACAATAAGGAAGTGTATCCATGTTCCTGTGAATGATTACGGCAATAGCATGTGAGCAAGGAAGTCCTGAAATTTGAAACTCCCCACAATGACAAAACTTTTTTCCAAATCAACAATGTATGAAATGCCCCATGTTTCTACTTCGATTTTTTATTGAGAGTAAGGGTGAACCCTTATAAGCTCTTGCTTTCTCTCCTCCTTGAATCCATTTCTTTTGTAGCATAAGGTGTCAAAGCAAGCTGCCATTTGGAGACTTCCTCTCTACGGTTATAGAACCATTGAGCAACTTTTCTTCTTGTATTATCAATTAAACCTGTTTATGGGAAGCTCACGTGTAGACTTGAACAAAGCATTTAAGCTCTCCACACAATTCGTGGTAAGCATTCTGTACCTTCTCCCTGTTAAAGTGTGCATTTGCCCACCTTTTAGGGTCAATGTTGTGAAGCCACTTATGGGCAACTGGATGTTTTTCAAGCATTGTCTGCATTATCATATCATATTGGAGTGTTGTGTTGGCTCGTGCTGCTGCCCAAAACAAACCTACAGTAGCTCTACTTCCAATATCAGTTACCATATTACAATACATGTGGTGGCAACAAAAGGCATGATCCGCGTTTGGGTAGACTTTTCTAACTGCTGATATAATGCCCCGATGTCTATCTGATACTATGGTGATTGAGTGATCATCGACACCAAAGAACCTCTTTGTATGCTCCAAAAACCACTCCCATGCAGACCCACATTCAACTTCAGCTATTGCGAAGACAACTGGAAGAACATTGTCATTACCATCAATCGTTGTTGCAATCAACATTACTCCCGGAAACTTTCCTCTTAGGTGTGTGGCATCAATTTCGATAAGTCTACGCAAATAAGACCTGAAAACCCTTCGGCAAGCACCAAAACCCCAAAAACACCGCTGGAACTGATTGTCACCATTCCTGCATAGTGCCACATACGTTTCAGGATCTCTAGCTCTTAACTCACGCAGATATTGTGGAAGATCTCTGTAAGCCTCATCATAATCTCCAACAACCTTTTTCAATGCTTTCTCCCTAGCTATGTATGCTTTTCTGTATGATATGGTCACTCCAAATCTAGCTTTAATATTTGATATAATCATACTTGGTTTGTATTGTTCATTATGAAGAAATTGCTCTTTAACAAAAGAAGCAACAAATGATGAAGAGCATGCATGATGATCAGCACTTTCCATAACAGTTCCGCATTGGTGTTCCTTTATATATTTTGTAACAGTGAACTCTACTTCCCCCCTTGCTACTACTCTCCATGTACATGGTTGGTTGAAGCACGCTGCTTTAACTCTATTTTTTCGGGTGTCAACTGGGTTATATCTCATATGCTTAATCATGGCATGTTTGACAAGTGCATTCTTGAATTCTTCTCTAGATGGGAATATCTGCCCCACAAAAAATTTATGCACATCTCTTGCCTCTAACTCTCCAATTGGCCCAGCAAGCAATCGAGAATTTAAAATATAAGGATCTTTAGCTAATGGAAACTCCTCCTCTAAGTCACTGTACTCATCCGGGGGGAAATCATATTCCTCAATCTGCATATCATCGGCTTGGAATTCTAGTACACTTGTAATGGGTTCTAATTCATTTGCATTCCGGATTTCAATTCCTTCCTCCCCACTCCAAGTTGCCTCAAAGAATTCAACAACTCTTGAAAAAGAATTCAAACCCTCACCTTCTATATTAGTTGCTTCTTCATTTAGATCAATTGTCAAATTCCTTGTAATTTCTAATCCATTCCCCGTGACAGCATTATCATCAAGAGTATTCCATATTTCGGAGATAATTTCGTCAACACCATTATCATCCCTGAAAAATAAATTACAATTACATTTAGCAAACTTTGAAAATCATAATCAAGGACCTAGGAAGGCCCAAACCTCTAACCTTGCTGAAAAACCCTGAAATTTTCCCAGTTGAGGCACACGGTCGGCCTCAAATCACTTGATTTGAGGCCCACCCTGGGCCTGAAATGGAGGTATTCGGGCCCAAACTGAGCCTGAATTGAAGTGATTTCAGGCCCACCCTAGCCCTGACAAGTTTTTATTCAGGCTGGGCCTGAAATGAAAAGATTTCAGGCCCAAGGTGGGCCTGAAATAAATCATTTCAGGCCCACCGTGGGCCTGAAATAAAAACATTTCAGGCCCACCTTGGGCCTGAAATGATTTATTTCAGGCCCACCTTGGGCCTGAAATGATTTATTTCAGGCCCACCTTGGGCCTGAAATCATTTCATTTCAGGCCCTGGGTGGACCTGAATTCCTTTTTTTTCAGGCCCTGGGTGGACCTGAATTTCTTTTTTTTCAGGCCCTGCCAATGCCTGAAAACAACATATTTTATTCACTCCTAGGGCCTGAAATCTAATGATATCATGCACTCCTAGGGATTGAACTCCTTTAATTTCTGGCCCTTCTAGGGCCTGATATGGTAATATATCACCCCTAGGTCGAATTCAAGCATTTTTTTATCTTAATTTTAACAAATTTCAGAGAGCCCTTATTATGTAATCATATCACCCTTAGACTCCTCAAACATACAAATTGTAGCAAGAGTTGATAAGTATAAAACCAGGTTTGATACAATATCAAAGATGACAATCATACGTACATTACTATTTGTATTTGTTACCAATCTGTTGCTTATTTTTTCTCCTTCAACATCTATCTTCCTCCGCTGCCTTGATCAATTGAGTTGTGCAAGGTCGAAATATATACGTACCCTCGTGATGATTCGACTTGTGCAAGGTAGTATTATATATATAGGCTGAGAAAATTTCCACTACCTTGCCATCCGAACCACATATTCTTATTTTACTGCAAAAGTGATTCGGATGTCTCGAAAATGGGAATGGAAAAGGTCTTTTGTGGCGCCAAGGGTATAATAGGAAGTTCACTTAAAGGGCTGCGCCCTTTGGTAAAATATAAACCATGGGATGCCCTTTGGTAATTTCGTATTGTTACGTACGCCCTTTGGTAAATTACCCTTTTTAAAATATAAAAGTAAATAAATATATAAGAAAATTAAATTTTGATCTAGCTATGTGTGTTCGATTTCAACAGAAATCGATTTTTAATTTATCCTATAAATCGATCGTATAATGAGGAACTCAACCGTGCATGAGGTGTTGCATGTTTTTATTATTAAACTATCATTTTAACACGCTACAAACAAAATAATATTATGGGAATATTAGATCTCGTTTATACTTGATATCATCTTGTGCGTATTTCCAATCAAAGTAACTCATGTTTTTTTTTGAAGACCTTATTACTTGCAATTAGGACATATACATTCTTACATCATGAAAAATAATAATTAAAATAAGGTCCATTAATGTATTTTGTTTTCACAAATCTAATATTCAACTCTTTAAATTTTTCTCAATTATAAAAAAAACTTAGTTAAAAATTGAGTTTATTTTGAAAGATGGTGCGTTGAATATATTTTATTTAATATATTTTTAATTTCTAATATTTTTAAATATTAAAATTCTAACTTTTTCATAATATTTAATTTATAACATTTAATTATAAATTTGTGTTAAGAATCTTAATATGCGGACTCATGGGAACTAAGTGTATCTAATTTTTTTATTTTATTTTTTTAGCTAGTGATTATTTGAGATTTTATCTTTAGGATTTAGTGGTTCGGTTATAATATTAAATATAAAAAAAATTCAAATCGAAAAAATGATTAAGATTTATACATCAATAACAAAACATACTCTCTTATATGATAATTTATCTAATTTTTCAATTTATTTCTCTACTTGTAAATAATACTTAATGAGATAGATCATGTAAGAACATATGACTTTTTTTCAAATATATAAAGGTTATAACATAGTTATTACAATTATTAAAATAAATTAATTTAATATAATATCATTATATTAAAATATTTATATTATTTAAGAAAAAAATTTAAATATAATAAAATTATATACATACAATTAAAATTACTTGAAAAATATTATAATAATTTATATAATTTATACCACAGCTCTTGTATTGTTTGTAGCAGTTTTGAGTCAAATAAAGGTAATTTTAAAATAATAATATGTTATAATGCTATTTTAATTTTTTTAATAAAAAAATAACTTTTAAAAATTTTACTCTGATAAGCTTAATGAAAAAATTCAATAAAAATCATAATAAATAAGGTGACTCTTTACATGTACATGTTCGATTGCCGCTCGGATATCATCGGTGGCTTCTAGTCACCGTCCTAAATCAAAATATATTCTGAAGGGCACAATGAACCCATCAAAAATTATTGTATTAATCGTGTGATTTATTAAGATTTTTTTAAAGATTTTTTATTAAGCATATTATTTTTCTTTTTTAATAGTGAATTAGTTCTTAAGTTGCAAGTAATTAACTTACTTTGCGTGTTACGATTATCATATTATTTGAGTAATAAATCAGCTAATTAATATCGAAGTAACCGAGGAAATTCAAGCCGGAATCGGTCCAACCGGACCGGACCGGTCGCGACACGACAAACACATATAACGGAACGCTGGCACGAATCTTGATGGTGTTGAAGCCATGGGAGCCGTCGATACAACATTTTGTGCGCATCTCGCGCTCGATCGCACGACCCTCCCTATTTAATATATTTCACCGACGGGCTGCCCCTTGATTCCGTTGCTTTCTTTGTTCTTGGGATCTCCGAACCGCAGAAAAGCAGAGCAGGGATCTGATCTCCCTCGATTGCAGATTCCCCGGCCCCCGTCATTTCTCCGGCGACGCCACCGCCGCCCCCTCCTTCCTCCGTGATGAATCCCGAGTAGTAAGTCCCTTGGTCTTCCCCTTGTAGGCATCATAATCTCGATTTATATTTGGTCGTGGATTCTGATCTTAGGGGATTTCATCTGATCGCATGGCGGGATTTCTCATGGATCGGAACTTCCGTTCGCGTGTGGAATTCCGTTAATGTTTCGCTTGATGATGAGTTTCTGCTTTAGATCGGCGATGTTCTCCGGCCGAATTTGGCGGATCTAGCACGGTTGTGGTTCTGTTACTGCTCTAGTGGTGTTTTGATGGGTTAATTACAATCAGGGTTGTAAAATGGATCCGACTCAACCATGTGATGATTATATTTCTGTTCCTGTGCTAGAAAATTTTGAGATGCTTGTTTCCTTCTTGTGTAAAACCTTGTCAAATTTGTTGAAATTTGGTGCTATTGATCTTGTTAACTTCATTGTTTGAAGTTTTCGTCTTGTGGGAGCACCATCTATGCTGTTGGAAGATTAGGTGTCTTATCTAACTGGTTGCAAAAACATTTTTCCATTATGTGTGAATTGAATTCTGTAAGCTAAGATAGGACCTGAGTATCTGCATAAGTAAAATTTCTGATGGACTATAGAAATCTATGTTAGTATAAATCTAAATTCGGCATGTTTCTTTGTAGTGACTACTTGTTCAAGCTCTTGCTCATTGGAGATTCAGGTGTTGGAAAATCATGCCTACTGCTAAGATTCGCAGTGAGTAGCAAGCATATGTGTTTTATGAAATTGTTTTTTTTTCAGGAAGATTAATGTATCTAGATTTTGTACTTCAATTGCATGCTTTTGAAAAACATATTGTTTCCTTTGTAGATGTTAGGGAAGTCACCTACTGCCTTTTTTCAGAATTTAAGCTACATAATCATAGAACGTGTTTCCTTCTTCCATATATGTGAATTGAGCATTAAAATCTTTAATTGTCTACTGAAACATTGCTTGAATTCTAGTTGGAAGCGTAGTGCAACTAGTATTCCAAAATATTGCCTCTTTATAGTGCACCAATCTCTGTAAGCATAACTCATTGTTTATCTAGTGGCAATTGTTTGCCAACTTGCTACGTCTCTTGTTATGTAAGATGGTCAATAGCATCTATAGTTTGGTTTCTCACCCAATAGTTGATATTTATTTTGCCATGTGAAAGAAGAATTTTTATCAATGCTAGGTGTAGTTATGTGAAACTGATCCTGATTGCAAAGATTTAGTTCTTGTTGTATTGTGCCTTGATCTCTTTTTTCCCTTTGTAGGATGATTCTTACTTGGAAAGCTACATTAGCACTATTGGAGTTGATTTTGTAAGTCAACTTTACTTATTGATGTAATGCTTTGAGTAGAGCATATGATGAATAATATATTTTTTTCTAGAAAATTCGCACTGTTGAGCAGGACGGGAAGACTGTCAAACTTCAAATTGTGAGTATTTAGATCATGATTCGTGTGCGGAGTTGAAATGTGTTAGATCTTAGATCTCCTATATTCACTAAGTAGCCTGTTCATTCTGTGGAGATGCTTGTCTTAGTATGCATGCTTGTAGAGATTCCTCATAATAATTCCCTTTTATAGTTAGTGATTTCATTTTCATTGATACTCTGGTGTTTGTTTCCATCAAGGTGGTTCTCTCTCCTTAAACTTGTTATTCGATATTGAGTTTCTGTGCTGAAATAACAGTGTTATGTTTGTTAATTTACAAGTTATTTTCTTGTGCTTCCAGTGGGATACTGCTGGCCAAGAGCGTTTTAGAACTATTACAAGCAGCTACTACCGGGGTGCCCATGGTATCATTGTGAGTGTAATTCTTTACAATTAAAGTACAGTGATTGACGTTCTAGTTCTCAAGTTATTAAATTGTGTGGTTCTTGCAAGTGAAACGTCTTTTTCTAATGCCTGCTTGTTCTCTACCCCTGGACTTGTAGGTGGTCTATGATGTGACAGACCAGGAGAGCTTCAATAATGTAAAGCAGTGGTTGAACGAGATTGATCGATATGCAAGTGACAATGTGAATAAACTTCTGGTTGGGAACAAGTGTGATCTAACCGAAAACAAAGTTGTGTCATATGAAACTGCCAAGGTGATTTGAATGGGTGCTATCATGTTAATTTTTTGCATGAATGAAATACCTCATAAATTCGTTCCTAAGGTGGCAAAAGGTGATTCGTTCACCCCCAGCGTCCCCGTCAATTCATCCTAGGGCCAACACGGAGAAGGTAAATTACGGGGACTACTAACCCGGATAATATGGCTAGCCCGTGGGGAGGGTGGGCACACTAGCTTTGTCAGGTTTTGATCCCCATACCTCAAGGTAGCAACACCCACATACTAACCATCAATCCATCCTGTGGAGACTTATAAATTCGTTCCCAAAACCATCAAAAGGTGATTTGAACTGTCACCTTATGGTTGCAATACCAAGATCATGAATAAGAATGGTTGTCACCTTATGGTCGCAATACCAAGATCATGAATAAGAATGGTTGTTGGGGATGTAGTGACTATAAGCATTGCCAATAATGATTTATTTGTCTATAACCAGATGTGTGGGTGAGAACATACTAGGCTTAGCTTCATGATTAATAGTCACCATGTCAACTTAAATCTGAGTTAGTGTTGACTCTTTTCACTCCTGATGTTACAGGCTTTTGCCGATGAGATTGGTATCCCTTTCTTGGAAACTAGTGCAAAAAATGCTACTAACGTGGAACAGGCATTCATGGCCATGACTGGTGCCATCAGGAACAGGTATATCTAACTTCTATACACTGAATCAGCAGTTTTCCCCACCACATCCTTGAGAATGAATGCAAAATGGCACATCACCTGTTTCAGGATGGCGAGCCAACCAGCCATGAACAACAGCAAGCCGCCTACAGTTCAAATTCGCGGACAACCTGTTAATCAGAAGAGCAGCTGCTGCTCCTCTTGAAACGCTGTCAATGACAATGCTGTGTGAAAACTACTTCCTATTCAAATTGATGCTTATGCTATGATCTCCATAGAATCGTAAATTGCTCCATTCTTTTCTTGTTTTTAATTGTGTACAAGTGGATTATCTGATTGTATAATCAGTGTGGATGTCAGCTTTTTTTGCTGATCATCTAATTAACTGTTATAGAACAATTCATGTTATGGTGTGTTCATCTTATGTCAATATCAACTGGTGTTGAACAATACAAAATTAGTTCATATTTCTTAAGAAGTTGATTCTGATGTAATATTACTTAGATTTTCTAAGAAACCATTTTTCCTTTATCAGTATTCAATAATAATGGCATCTTGTTAAATTATATTTGTGTTATCACTTTTACTGTTCTGTTTCGACATATGATTCATTGGATTCTGTAGTTATCATGACGTGGTATATTGCATTCTAAGCTATTTAATACAAATAATAAAATTCGGCTGAAGCTGATGATACTAATAACCGATTCAAATTTGACTTCACTTGAGACGATATTTCCACTGTCGTGGTATAAGAGTGTGAATTCCTTATCTCCTATCTTTCTCTAGCCATCACTTGAGAATTTCTTGAAGCCTCATAGTTTGAGACCTCAAAGTTTCTTAACTTCAATTAGAAGGGAGAGAAACTACAAAACTTTTTCCCTTTTTAACACCCTTTTCATCGGTGAATCGAGTGACCACGTCAATCTCCTCTCCCTTGTCTCAGGAATACTCAAATCACATGGGACAAGTTTAGACAGATCAATGTGCAACACAGTATTCAGATACGCGAAGCACATGGAAACACTCGGAAGCTTGAGGTTTGCCGAACAAATAGGGAGAGAACACACTTTCCTTCAGTAAAGTTTGCTCTATATATTCTTTTCCTGTACAAAAATGACTAAAATTTGGCATAGTTTTTACAGAACTCCCCAAAGAAAAGAGAAGTTCTAGATTAGTGAGGTTGCTTTCAGGTGTGGCTACATGCACCATATCTGCTGTCAATCTGTCATGACTTCTTGAACTTCAGCCGCTCGAGACTTTGAAGATGAGACTTCAACAAGGCATATTCATGACGCATTCTCTCTAGTCGGGTTTCCATCATAACCATTTCTTCCTTGAGGTAGTTGAAACGCTTCTCCAGCCACTCGACATTCTCAACATTATATGCGCTACCATCACTAATATAGTTTCCATGGGTAAGCACATGGACTTCAGGAACTCTTGTTAGCAGAAGAATCATGATTAACTGCAAAGAAAATGGTGCAGAACCAATTAATTTGTAAACCAATCAATCTATCTACCATTGTTAAAAAGTAGAACAGCACATTTAAAATAAATAAGCACCACATTTTGCAACAAACAAAGTAAAGAAATCGCAAATCAAAACTTCAAATCATAAAACAAAATATAACTTTCTCTTACATAGAAACCATCCATATCATTAAATCTCTCCGTTCTTTGTTCCAATGATAAATAAGGTCATCATTCTAAACGATCTCAGTGAGAACTTCAAAACAACCACTGACTACGAAATCAAATGGTTATTCTGTGATACTGCTCATCTCACAGTTCAATTAGTACAGGAAGCTTCACCAAAGAGTCTGGACAAGTCATGCTTCCGTGTTTGCTTTGACTAGAGAGATAAGAATGTCTTGGGGAAAACTATGCAACAATGAGGCGTTCAAATAGAATTGACAACATTCTACCAAGGAAAGTAAATGGTAGGCTCAGCCACTTAAAGCAACTAAATAGGTTTGACTTCTAATGTTATCTGCAGTACAAGTTAGACTGCCTATATAACTATATTCTAAATAAACTTTATCAGAAATAATAGCATGCTCATGTTGGTAGGTTGAAAATCTTCCAAAATTCTGAATGACCTTTACCACAGAAAGGCGGGGATATGAACTATGAAGCAATTTATACAGTTGATTCATCAGTGAAGAATCTTTTAATTTATATAATATCATCCAAATAAAACACTAGAAAGAAAAATTGGATTACAATGGCAACGGTTTGGACACCAGAATGTACATAAAAACACCTAAAAAAAGGGCAACTTGGTGCATAAAGCTCCCGCCATGCAGGGTCCCAGGAAAGGGTCTATTGTACATAGTCTTACCCTACTTTGTAAGATGTTGTTTCCAGGACTCAAACTCGTGACCATTTAGGTCACAAGGCGGAAACTTTTAAAGGGCAACCTGGTGCACGAAGCTCCCGCCATGCGGGGTCCCAAAGAAGGGTCTATTGTACGTAGCCTTACCATACTTGGTAAGAGGCTATTTCTAGGACTCAACCCGTGACCTTTTAGGTCATAAGGCGGCAACTTTACCATTGCGCCAAGGCTCCCCTTCATAAAAACACCTACTGCCAGCAAATAGATATTATTCTTGTTCCAGAAGCAAGATACTTGTCTGTAGTGCATAAAAACGATAAAGATGAGGTGTAACTTGCCTGTAGTAGGATAATCACAAAGAATGTTCCAGCTAAAAGCAAAGGCAATAAACTGTGTCTTCTCATATATGAAAGCAAGTTTTCCCATGATTCTCGGAACGTAGACATCAGTAGTGAACAGTTTTCAGACTGTTTGTTGACAATGTTGTTGATCCCTGGTTTTTTGCTCATCTCATTGATGTTGCATAGGAGGCTTCTTGAAGTTGATGTGGGGTTTTCTATCGACTCTGGAGCTCTTGTAAATTCAATGCCTTTGTCAGGAACCACACAATTAGTCTTCTCAAAAATTCCTGCTTCCAAAGCAAGAGATATTATGAGAGGAGATATATAGGAACCAATGAAAGCAATAGACCTATTCAAGCAGAATTTGCCAGGTTTTATGCACATGTATGAGCCACTTGCCTTGTAAATTTTAATAACACATTGTACTAAATGCCAGATTTGTGTCACTGACTACATCCTTTAACTCTTTTTTTAACAAGATATTTTTATAATGCGAGAAACTATCATCATGTGAAACAGATTAGCAAGATTTTCTTTTTTTTTTTCAATCTGTCGAGCATGCAGGTATTAAGGGATCTAAGATACAAACCTTTTGATTGTCGAACATTTTGTTCCCTTCCCTTTACTATATCATGAGCCTGGACATCACCATTGAGAATTAGCTTCATCCCTTGCAAACTCTAGCAGGGGAAGAACGGAGATTTGTATTTTAGTTCTCAACAATAAGCACTTACAAAGATCATCCAAGTAGCATAAACTTCTCGACACTCTTCCTTAGTTGATTGTTCTATCTTCCCTGAAAAAACACAGAGTTCAAAAATTTCTTAATTCTGTAAATAAAATAACTACACTTTCAACCGATAGTCAGCTGAGAAACAAATGAATTAAAGTGGAGAAGGAAATTTCATTTGCTGAGTAGAAACTTTACAGAAAGTAACGAGTAATGACTAAAGGTACGAAAAAAATGTATCATCCTTTCCGCCAACATAAAATTTGAGATTAAATGTGATCAGCGGTAAGGGAACTACATATTACAAAGCATGATGGAGAAACTTTCATTCATCTTAATGCATGCTCCAGTGAAGATATAGCATGGTAGAGAAACTTTCGCCTAGCATGGTACAAGATATAGTCATGGTTCGAAATCTCATATCGTGCTAGGCGAAACGGTCAAAACATATTATTCCAATAAATCACCGAAACTCAATACCAATTGGCAACAAGGTTCAAAATTTCGAGTCGTACAATAGTTTAGGTCTTTCATCGGACAAATACTGTTACAGTATCGTGTTGATGCTCTAATGCATGATGTCGGTGGCAGCTTGGAGGTTAAAGGAAGAAGGAGATGAAACAAAGGAATGAGACATTGTTAGTACTGAGTGGTATTCAGTTCAGTAATTTACCAGAATGATATATTTCAACTATTTTGCCCGGTATAGTACAAGATTTAAAACTATGCTCGAAATAGACAACATCTCCTTCCTATGTTTTATCTCCTTCCTTCATCAACTCCAATTCATTACCAATACCATGCATCGAAACATTGACACAATACCGAAATAATATCATTCCAGTCAAAGAGCAAAATTTTGACACAAGCTTGAGATTTTAAACTTTGGATATATTTACTTTGTCCATCAAGATAAGCATGAAGAAAAAAAATCATAACTCCATTATAGTTGGAACAAATATGTTTTGGTATCTTAGACTGGACTGACTATAATTCAAATTTCAAAGTAAATGAGAAAAGATTTTAATCCTTCATCGTCAACAAATTTAGCTTGTTATATATTGAATTTTTTTAAATTTAATTTATTTTTCATAATTTATTTCATTTTAAATTTTAACGACCAATCAAACTGATCCAAATAAATATTTTGAATTTCGGGGATCCATATGAAGTTAGTTTAGGTTTAGATTAAGCCAAACAAATACCTTTTTTATTTACCCAGTTACAATTTGTATTTTCCCCATTTCCTTGCCCTCCAGTTTTGCAAGAAAGAATTGATTATAAAGTCGTAGTTGATTTCGGCAGTGTGGTGTATAGAGTTGCTCATAGATTTCTCAATGCGCTAAAAATTGTTTTGTTTTAGTTGGTTTCCTTATTGTTCTTCTTGTTTGACATTTTGTTACTCTACATCTTGTTAACTTTCTTTTAACATAAGGGATAAAATGTATATTTTGCTGAATAGTTCTTGGTTAGCTTGAGTTATTTATTGTCATTAAATTTCTTAAATAATTTCTATTATATTGTCACTAGGTGGGGTATCACTTGGTACATGGAAGCACACCACTAAGTTGTGGCATAGCCAACTTTTTTTTTTTTTTTTTTTTTTTTTTTTTTTTTTTTTTTTTTTTTTTTTTTATTTTTTTCTGAAGCGATACAACCACTAAGTCGTGCAAGCCAACCTTAAATTTCCAGTCTCAAGCCACTGGTTGGTAGAGGCATCAGAAAGGACTCCCACGGACAATAGCAGCCCTACCATACGAGATTGTGCCGAATCAAGTTATGGAATTCTGATACATGCTTTTGGCACCTTTACAGCCTCTTGATGATATGATTCAATTCAATCTGATATAGTATTTAGAAAAATCCAATGAGAGCCTTATTTAACTGCCAGTTTCACTAATGTAACCACTTGGCACCTTATCATAATCTGTCTATTGACCCCTATAGAATCTTCAAACGAAAAAGCTATGCATTATTCAATCATACCCTTAAACAAGGTCTTCTTTGAAAATGCCACATTAGAATATACTTTTACAGTGCAGCTATTTTCTCCGCTGGTATCTTGTACAACATCCCATAAACCCTACATAAAAATAAGAGAGTACATTAACAATAACTGATTTATATATTGGCATGTATGGCGAAAACATACAAACATTCCGCTATTAGCTGCTCATCCCAAATGTATTTTAAATGTTATTACTAGGATGATATAAGACCAAAAAAATGGTGAAAAAAGAGCGAATAAATTATACATCAGATTTTCCAAAAACTCAGTCACCTCATGGATTATAGTCACAACTATCTTACCATTCCCTAAAAAATTTTACAAGGATCAGGCATTACTTATTAAGAAGCATGCAAGAAGATTGATGCACATTTTTTTTGTCCATAAACCAAAGCTCATCAAAAATTCATCTCAAGGTGTCAAATGTGGGAAGCATAGGATGTTATTTACGATTGGAGGATACCGACTAAAAACTATATATGCAGTCAAAAATCCTTTTTCCAACAACTTCCTCATTCCACTTTACCAACTCTCATTTATTAAACTGATTTTACAATACTTTATATGTTGAATAGGATAGTCCAGAATATATGTGTGTCAAGCCATCAAATCAAAAATGGTTTGATCACTGTCAATATAGCGTGGACTGCTTGTCAAGAAAAGGAATAAGCACATTAAGTTTCACGGAATTCATCAAAAGTGATGTTTTTATACTTTTGATATGCAGACTGTGGTGTGTATATGATTTTTTTAACAATCTCAGTAGCCTTGCTAGCTTTAACAAATGTCCCATACCAAATGAAAAAATCAGATGCTCTTCCCTTGTTATTCTAGAGATGACCAGTAAAGAATCACCATCTCCAACAAAAGGATTTTCTAAATAATTTAATAACAGTTAGTTGCATTTTTCTGTTCAAACAAAAATTTCATGCATGAACTTTCGCAATATGTTTTTTTAATTTTTTTTTTTTGCAACAGTGACCTTGAGGCTGATAATTGTTCCAGTGGTGTAACAAATTCTGAAGTATCAAAAAAATAAGAAGCGTTCATTTTTCAAAAAAGAAAATAGTAGGTACGTTTTCTGATTGTATGTATGAAGTTATCATATATATAAACAATTAATTAACAATTAGCCAATATCTTTTTCTGACTGTATTCTTATAGAGAAAATAAATTAGAAAGGTCAAGGATAAAAAGGCCCTCAGTGAAGGACAAAATCGATATGAATTAATGATGATTAATGGTAAGAGGAAGACTGCTGGAAAAAATATAAGTTTGACTGTATTTAAGAACTATGGTACGTGCACGAGTTAGTTTCCAAGTTCCAAAGAGGCATTAATTAGTACAGGTCCAACCAAAGCATGCCAGTGACATGCTGCAACATTATTTCATTCTACAAATGCATTAACGTGATTATCATCAAAAGTTAGCATGTTGTGCTTAGATATATTAAAACCTGGAATTATTGATCTACCTTCCAGAAGCATGATCCTCATTAAATTCCCCATAATCACTATTCATAATAGATACATTCTGGCACATTATTTTCTCCTATAAGCACAACTGCATTTGAAGCTTCTCCTTGGTGAAATAACTATCAGCTCTCAAACATGATCCAAGTGGGACCAATGAACACATTTTGTTTTAAAGCATAAATTAATCATTCCTTTACACTTATAGCATATTGTTCAATCAAGGAATCCCAACCCTTTTTCTTTTTCTTGGTTCATGTTTCAATTAAATTGATATAAACTAGAAAAGTCAGCTAATAATTCACATCTAGTTTATTGATAAAGATATTAAGTTGGTTAAAACTAGTAAACCAGCTTAGTCTTGAGCCTAATTTGTGTGTGCCTATTCATATATGGAAATAAGTGAGGTAACAAAACACCACATATGCAAGTTTATGCGAGGCCATATTAAACACATATAAAAAAAATGCTAATCTTAGAGTGCTAACAATCATAAAACAATACTATAGAAATAAAGTCAGAATTCCATTTGCACTTTCTCAGTCGTCATGTATTAGATGTGCTCAACGGTAACATCAATGATGTTGTGACTTGAGCAGCTACAAGATGAAACATGGATTTGGATCATCTTCAAAGGTGCATCATATTTTGAAAATCTGTTGTTTCTTGCTAAAAAGGTACTTCAAAGTTTGATACTTCTGGACCAAAATAATTACTTGTAGTTTTACTGAATTAAAAGCTTTATATGTAGTTTGCAATACAATATTTAATGTAAAATTGCACAACTACAGAATCCAGTGGCTTAATGACAGGACCGGTGAAAAAAAGAGCAACACATCCTTGCAAAGGGGTCATGCAAGTAAAACATAAGTAATTTTTCATTATCCCATTATTAGCAGAGGGAGAGTTAAATATTGACATGAAATTCTTTACCTCAACCTCAAAATAATCCCCATAAGGTATATCACTAATTTGCTGTGACGTTTCAATCACCAAATGGCTGTTGGAAGAAATCAGTGCCATAAGATTAACAAGGAAATGAGATTTTCACAAAGAAAGCTTAAGGATGGAGTTAGAAAGACAAAACCATAATTAACATGGATTTTTACTGTAGTTCACAAAGTTCAACTACTAATACAATTTATAAACTAACATAGCAATTCTTATGGTGTGAATTTAGGAAATATGTTGCTGAAACGATGCTTAGTTGTAAGCAATAAATTTTAACATATTGCATAGAAATTACATAACACACTAGTACACCTTATTATTGGAATTATTCACTACTAAACCAAAAGCTCCTCTATCCCTAGACAAAGTAATTCTAAATGAAAGAAACTGCATAGCAACCAAACAAATGAATGTTGTTATCCTAACATTTTGGTCTTTTGCCAATCAAAAGTTTATAATGGAACAAGACATCTATTTACTAAACCAAAAAAATGCAAATAGTGTACAGAACAGTTTGCATAAAAATATCAAATAAAACATAACATTAATGCCCTTAATTTGTAAGCATGAGCCCATATCAACATTTTGTCCAATCATCAATATCACATGATTCACATTTACAAAACATAATAATAATAATAATAATTTTCCTTTGTATTGAAGATAAAGCCAAGTGTAAAATATTCTAGCTTACTAGGCAGTACAGGTGGTATAGCAGCCCGTACTACCTGATATAGATCATTGGAGTTTGTTTCTGTTAATAAAAGGGCTAATTTTAGTTGTTTTTCTGATTGCCAATATGTATGCAAGATGTTGAAGCCAGGCACATCACGATGATTGTAATCAGACATAATAAATTGCCATAGGTTTCATGTGTTACATGATATCCCTATCCAGTGTGATTTCAGAGTTCAGACGTATAATTTATTTCATAATTATTTTAGTTGTTTTTCTGATTGCCAATATGTACAAGATGTTGAAACGGGCACACCGCGACGATTGTAATCAGACATAATAAATTGTCACAGGTTTCATGAGTTGCATCATATTCCTATCCAGTGATTTCAGAGTTCAGACATAATAATTTATTTCATAATTATCCCTTCACTTATTTAATGGTTATGTTACTAGTAACATGTAGACAAATTAAATCATTTTTATCTTCTTTTTCTAAGGGAAAATTATCCTAAACTCCCTGCATGTAAACTCAACTTTCTCCTCAGTCACTGCGTCAGAAAAAATTTATTTCCACTCCCTATATGCAATGTTTCATGTGTTTCAACTATAGATTTACCGAATTACCCCTCAATTTTTTTAAGTACAAAAAGTCTGAAATCAAGTATAATTCTTTCTAAATTCAGTATCATTTAACTAAAATTCAGTATATTTTCTATCAAATTGAGTATGGTCTAATCAATTCATCCTAAGCTAATCAATTGGTATGAACTCCTAATCAATTGGTTCGGTGGAAAAAAAATTGTACTCAATTTGATAGAACATATACTAAATTCTAATTGAAATATACTGAATTTAGGAAGAATTATATTTTTGGACTTTTTATACGTATAAAAAGTGTAGTACTTAATTTCCTAGACTTTTTATACGTATAAAAAGTGTGGTACTTAATTTGATAGAAAATATACTAGATTTTAATTATATGATACTGAATTTAAGAAGAACTATACCTCATTTTGGACTTTTTGTACCTAAAAATAATAAGGGCAATTAGGTATGAACTCCTAATTAATTGGTTCAGTGGAAAAAAAAAATTGTACTCAATTTGATATAACATATACTAAATTCTAATTGAAATATACTGAATTTAGGAAGAATTATACTTCTTCCTAGACTTTTTATACGTATAAAAAGTGTGGTACTTAATTTGATAGAAAATATACTAGAATTTAATTATATGATACTGAATTTAGAAGGAACTATACCTCATTATGAACTTTTTGTACCTAAAAATAATAAGGGCAATTAGGTAAAGCAATATTTATTAGGGAGTTGAAGCAAATGAAACTTTGCATGTAGGGAGTGGAAATGAATTTTTTCTAGCATAGGGACTGAGGATAAAGTTTAAGATTCAATTGGGGATTTAAATGCAATTTACAGTTTTTTTAACCCTTGCTCCTATTACTTAAATAGATTCAACTCTTCTAACGATAGAATGTATTGGTAACTTCTGAACATGTTCATACCATCTTATTTTATTTTATTTAAATTTTATATGTTAGATTTACAAATGATTGCTGTCAGATATTAGTATTTATCGTTTTAATATTTCTAGTGATTGTATATGAACACAATCATGTCCCATATGATATAAAAAAAGGTGGATGGAAAAATTATATTTTGGAACTTAGCACCATTGAACAATATGCTCCAACTGAAACATGTAATAACTCAAAATTTTAGATAAAAACACTGAATAAGAATGATATGTATTGATTAGACAAGAATTCTTGACAAAGTTGTAAAAATCGCTAGGCGATAGTCGGGCGAAGGACTACCGCCTAGCGCCTAGGCAACGCTAGGCAACACCAATGTGGGGTGCCGCCTAGCGCCGCCACCTAGGCTGACTTTTGCAACAGTGATTCTTGAACGACAAAAGACCCCAAGTCTATTACTCACTACAGTGAACAATTTTAATTTAATAAAACCATAGAAATCCACTGGAAATTAAAAAAATACACGTCCAATGAAATGCTTTTACTATCTACTTGAATAATGAACCATTGGTATAATTGAACAACTAAAGAAAACGAACGTAGATAGGACCTTTCTCTATATCAAATCCAGAGAAGTTCTCAATTGGAAGATCCAATTTTTCCTCTTTTTCTATCTTTGCCTTATAAGCATATTCATCTTAGTATTCTCATTCTTCAACATTAACTTGTGGATAATTATTTTAACACACCCATTTTTAATCAGATTTTACCAAATCATGCTTCCTTAGTTTATCTTTAACAAATTGTACCTCCCAGGCTCCAACTAATTTCTTTCTATTAGGTTATCTCTACTTCAAATTCCATTAACTTGCTGATTATTTAGTTTTATTTCAAAAAAAAGGATATGGGCTCATTATATATAAGAATCTTAGTCTATATCTCACTAATAATTCATTTAATTTTTCCTCCACCTTTACAATATTCAAATTCTTGTAGTATCTTTATTTGAGGGAATTATGTTCTTACGAAGATCTGACCAAGTGATAAACTTCGGTACAATCATTGCTTTATTGTTATCTCTTCTTCAGAATGCGAAGAATTCTGCCGAGAGTTGAAGAATTCTGCTGAGGGATATGAGAGAAAGAGTTGATGTTGTATTTCTCAAAATACTTGATAATCTAAATCTGTACATGAGGATCTTATTTATACACTTCTTCCATATTTATGAAATGACTTTCCTAATTTATGGAATGAAATAAAATCAAATCAAATCTACATAAATAAATAAAATATAATATGCCTAAATTAAACTATTCATATTTACAATATATTCTATACTCTCCCTCAAGTTGGGTTGTATATATTGTACATGTCTAACTTGTCACATAGTTCTTCGAAGTTGATCCTTAGGAGAGTTTTTGTAAGTATGTCTGCGATTTGATGTTGTGAAGGAATCTACGAGAATTCCATAGCTCCTTTCGCCACCTTTTCTGAAATGAAGTGTGTCAATTTCTATGTGTTTCATTCTATCATGGTGAACAGGATTCTTTGCAATGTTGATGGTGGCTAAATTGCCACATTGTAGTTTGTCAACTTTTTCTGAGATTATTCCGAGATCTTTTAGGATTCTGCAAATCCATATTCCTTCACAAAATCGGAGTGCAAGAGCTCTAAATTCTGCTTCATCACTGCTTCTTGCAACCACAGATTGTTTTTGACTTCTCCATGTTACCAAATTACTACATCGGAGTACACATGTATATCTCGATCTTTGTTCTTCCAAAATAACAACCCTTTGCCTAGGATACTCTTGAGGTATCTCAAGATTTTGTAGACAGCGGTCATATGTTCTTCTATAGAACTATTCATAAACTGACTTACCACACTGACGAGAAACCCAATTTGAGGTCGTGTGTGGGATAGACAGATGAGGCGTCCTACAAGTCGTTAATATCTCCTCCTGTCCATTGGTGAATAGTCCTTTCTAAAGCCAATTTTATTGGAAGCATCCATCGGAGTATCCACAAGCTTACACCTAAGCATGCTTGTTTCTTTTAGTAGGTCCAACATGTATTTCTGTTGTGATAGGAATATTCCGTGTTTAGATCGAGTCAGTTCCATGCCAAGGAAAAAATTAGGATTCCCGAAATCTTTTATATTAAATTCCTGAGTGAGGAGCTCCTTTAGATTTGTGATTTCTTTCTCATTATCACCGATGATGATGATATCATCGACATAGACAATAAGAATGGTGATTTGTCTTTAAGGAGAGATTTTCACAAATAAAGTGTAATATGCTTGACACTGAGCAATGTTGTAAATGGAAGTAGGCGACGGCGGGACGGTCAATGACTGCCTACCACCTTGACCGCCTAGGCGGTGCCTAGGCAATTGAATTTTTTTTACTATCTGTGTGTATAATATTATAAATAATCATTATTCTTTATAATATTTACTTTTAATAAAAAAATATATTAATTAAAAATTAAAATTTTAAACTAAATATTTAAAATACATATATAATTAATAGGATAATTTTGTTAGATTTTAATTAAGTCTATTCAAATTATCTCAATCATAGCTAAGATTTGATTAAAATTATTAACATAAAGTGATTTAATTAAACACTAACCTAACAAGTATCCTGTTTTGTTTGAGCGATGCGCGCGGACTCGACGCGAGGTCCCGGCCGACAACTCCAGGCTCGTCGTTGGGCTCGGACGAGGTTTCCGGGCTCGTGCGACACATCCGCACTCATCACCGAGCCCAGGCACGTCTGGACGCATCACAGTGGCGAGATGGCGGCGATGGCGGTTCCAGGAGCGATAGTAGTCGTAGCAGAAGGAGGTAAGTTACCGCTTAAAGCACCGCCTCAAGCCAAGGCACCCTGCCCGCCTCCCTCCTAGGCGACCGCCTCGACTGCCATTTAGAACACTAACACTGAGTGTATCCATGCTTTGTCACAGAAGTAGCAAACTTGTCAAACCATGCCCTGGGAGATTGCTTAAAACCATATAATAACTTGTGAAGCTTGCATACCTTGTTGTTATAAGTGCCAAGGCCGGGGGGAATTTCCATGTAAACTTCTTCCAAATTACCATTTAGAAAGTCATTTTTACGTCCAGTTGATGTAAATGTCACTCCTTGTTTGCAGCTAGAGAGAATAAGATTCTGATAGTGTTGAGCTTGGCCACTAGAGAAAAGGTTTGATGATAATCAATGTCATAAGATTGTGAGAATCCCTTGGCTACAAGACGTGTCTGTAGTCTTTCAATTGTTCCGTCAGCTTTGTGTTCGACTTTAAAAATCCATTTGCACCCGAGTGCTTTCTTTCCCTTTGGTAGTTCACAAACAGAATATATCATTCTTTTGTGTAGGGCTTTTACTTACTCATCAACAACATTTCTCCATTAAGGGTGTTTGAGAGTCTCATCAATGGTGATTGAAACCTGAATATTATCAAAGGTGGTGACACATGCCCAATAATTTAGGGGCAGCCCTTCATAAGAAATAAAGTTGGAGATGGGATGCATCGTGCAAAATCTAATTCCCTTCCTTAACGCAATTGTAATGTCAAGGTTATTATCCATAGGTGAAGAAGATTCTTGATTGAGCATTGTACCAAAGTAAATGTCTACGGGAGTTGGATCCAACTCTAATTCTTGAGTTGGTGTTAAATGTGTCTTTCGTCTTATGTATACACGAAATTGCTTCCCTACGAGAGGAGGTAATGCAGGTGAGGGGTTGGGATATGATACCATGATGTCGAGATATGATCCAGAATGGTGTGATGAAAGATGATATTCACTCAGATTCTCCCCCTGAATATCAAAACTAGAGTAGTGTGGCTATTGTTCAAAGAAGGTGGCATCCATGGTGTTGTAGGTTTTCTTGGTGGCAGGTAAGTAACATTTGTAACCTTTTTGGAATGGTGGGTAGCCAAGGAAAATGCATTTGGTGAATCTTGGATCAAGTTTACTACGATTATGTTAGTGGATGTACAGCCAAATACTTTTGCAGGAACGCTTTGAGGGATTACCTTGGTGTGGGGGGTATAATTTGAAGAGAAGCTAAACCGGATTATGAAAATTGAGAACTCGAGAGGCATTCGATTAATGAGATAGGTTGCTGTGGAGACGGCAACACTCCAAAAAAAAATTTTGATACATTGGAAGAGAACATGAGCGAGCTACCTTGAAAAGATGTATATTCTTGCGTTCAACAATCCCATTTTGTTGAGTGTCAACACAAGAAATGAGGTGGATGATGCCTTTTGAGGATAGAAAAGCACCGATATTTGATGCAAAGTATTCCTTGGAATTGTCAGTTTTGCGTGCCTCAATAATGTCTGAAACTTAAGTGTGAATCCTAGTATAGAATTCATTAAATTTGTGGCTCGCGGCAGATTTATCATTCATTAGAAACAACCAAGTCAGGCGAGTATGATCATCAACAAATGAAACGAACCAACGATTTCCTGTAAGAGTTTTAACAGGGGATGGTCCCCAAACGTCTATGAATGAGCGAAAAGGATTTAGATGCTTTATATGTTAAGCTTAGAAAGGATACTCGTGTATGTTTAGCAAATTGACAAAATTCACACCAAGAAGAATTGACGTTTTCATTAAGGAGTAAGTTTGGAATGAATTTCGCAAGATAAGTTTGAATGACAAGATAATAATGCCATAACATGATTTCGGGATGTTTATTGTTAGAAGAGGTAGAGTGGTAGCTAGCTAAATTTCCGTAGTAAGACGAAGTCCTATGAATCATGTAGAGTCAGGAGCATGATTCAACACTACCAATTGTCTTCCCCGTTTTCGTATCTTAAAATTCACACAATTTAGAAGAAAATTTAGTAAGACATTTTAAATCATAAGTCAACTTTCCTATGGATAATAAATTGCAGTCTAATGTAGGAACGATTTTAGCGACAGACTCATTTGCAACACGAATAGTGGAATTGTCTCGACATTAAACATAATAACAATGTTGGGTACGGCTTGGCAAGTTTCCCTAGCGAATACTTGGTCGTCCTTGAGAGACCTCTCCATGTCTACGGATTAAAAAATTTAATCCGAATGGAGACCCGTCTCCCAACGACCATCTCGTCATCGTATCATTCGGTACGAATTATAACTTGGCCAATCACAAAGATAGTGCCTTGTAATTCTCCTAACCGAACAACCGCGGAAGAGACGACGAATGGATCGCCGGTTCTTGTGTTTATGGTCGGGGTCCAATTAGTTAATTATTCACCATGACACAACATCAAAATAATTAACTAATTAACATGAAATGACGAAGCAAATCAACAAGGCACAATAAGAACAATAGGAGCTAAGGAAGAATTATACCTTCCCTTTTACCTCGTAGCCTTCTACCTTATGTCCCTCCCCTCCCGGACGTCGTGTAGGCGGCAAGCTACCGAGAAACGGGATCACCAAGGCGCTCCAAAAGACCTCTTCTTCTCCAGCCAATATAACCCTAGCACCTAGGGTTATCGCCGGCACCTCCTCTCCTCTTTAAGCTCACGCCGCCGGCCCTCCTAGGACACCAAGCCTCGTCGGCCAGCAAGAAGCACCAAAGAAGGACTTGAGGAAGAAGATGAAGAAGAGTAGAAGTTTCCTTCTCAACCCAACCAACCGGAAAACCCTCAACCCTTGCTTGTGGCGCCGCCGGCCACCAAGGGTGTTTCCTTCTTCTCCATCGCCGCCCGATTTCTTCTCCCCCTCTTCTTGCCGCACCACGACCTCCTCTTTATCCTTGTGATGCCCGATCACCAAGAGTGAAGAAGAAAGGAGGAAGAGAACCTCCTTTGCCGCCGACGCCCTAGGAGAGAGAAGGAGAGAAAGAGAGATGCCTTGGTTGGATGATCACTTGGAAAAAATTAACCTTGGTTTCTTGATCCCATGGGATATATATAGGGCTAAGGTAGGGACCAAGAGGAGGAGTTGGATCTTGGCCCACTAATAGATATAAACCCGATCCATTAATTAAGATTTATTCCGCTAAAGGATCTTAATTGAACTTCCTCACCAACCCCCATATTTTCATATGGGCTCCACATATTATGAGTCGTCCATTCCCCCGTGTTTAAGATATCGAATGTCCGTCAATTAATTTAATTTACTGACAAATTAAATTAATCAACTTCTGGATCCTTGATTAGTATCACTCAACCTTATCATCATGTTGGATCAAATCCACCTGCAAGGTTTAACATGATGAACCTTTTAAGCTCATCAAGGGGGCATCATCATCCCGACTCACCAGGACACGGATTCCGTCAATAATCAACGGCACACCATAGAACTAATATTATTTCCCAACTTACCGGGCCATCGATCTAACAGAATAGATCTCGCCCATTGGTAAATCAAAGAAATAATAATTAATCATATGTGCCCGTTATTATATCGGGATTTAGGGATCGTACTCCATAATAAAAATCTGAGGTCCTATCCAATTATCAAGCCAGTACAAATTGGATGACCTCTGGTTTTGGTCCTGCTCAATGTACTCAAAGCACACTAATGTAATTCTATGGTCAAGACCAACCACACCTAATTACACTACAACCATCCCGATGGTTTGTTCAATTCCATCTCAGTTGTGAGCCTCTACTTATACTAAGCAAGGAACTGATAACATGATCTTCCGTGTGACACCACACACCATGTTATCTAAAATGCAAAGTAAAGGACTTTTATGCAGGTACTAATATAAACAAGCACCTAGTGTTGTGATTCTCTTTTCAAAATGTGGATGACCATACGTAAAAGGCAAGGCTTTTAGTATACATCCTAACAAGGAGGGATATATCGCCCGTCATGTGATCCGATACGCTCGAGTCAAAAATCCATCGTCCGAGAAACCTATTTATATTTAACGTATTAGGGAGAATACCTTCATTGTGGGTTAAGTAACCAGTGGATTCCAGATGAGCTGAGGCATCGCTGGCTTGCTGCCCGTCCGCTCCGCCGCTGCCCACTAAAGTGCCATCGACGAACCTCTCTGACCACCGAACCCCCTGTCGTCGACCACACTGCCGGACAACGGTGATTAGCGGCCCCAGACATTAACAACAAAGGTTGTTGTCGCTAGGGGTAGTATTCGATTAAAACCGAACCGAATAAACCGAAAATCGAATAAATCGATATTTTTCAAAAAAATCGAACCGACTGAATTTCTTAATAAAAACCGAGAAAACCGAACCGATAAAATATCGGTTAAACCGAAATTTTAAAATTTTATTTGATTTTAATAAAAAAACAAGATTTTATTTAATTTAATTATATTTTTAAATAAAAAATAATTAAATTAATATTTTTATTCGATTAATTCGGTTTATTCGGTTTAACCGAATTACAAAATTCAAAATCGAAAACCGAACCGAATTAACCAAAAATCGAACCGAATTTTGAGAAAAAAACCGAAAACCGAATTAACCGAACCGAATTTCAAAATTTGGTTGGTTCGGTTCGGTTAATTCAGTTTTTCCGAATTTTTGCTCACCCCTAGTTGTCGCTGGTCGATTTGTGTATTCGAGTTGCTTCAGCTGCTAGACACGAATCGTACTGAGATCCTTCTCTTGGATCGTTCCATCTCCCAACTTCGGCTAGCACCAAAGCGGAGACACAACTAAGACTTTATGAAGTCGTCTTGACGAGGACTCGACGTTGAAACGGATTGAGGCGAGACTCAACAGTGTCGCTTGGATAAATGTTCGTTCCTCTCCACGTCATTTGTTGGGTATACCTAGTGTAAATTTATTTCCATAAATTTTGTTTTATAATCATGTCTACATGAGTATATCCTTGTATGTGTGTGGTGTGTGTGATGTAATTAATAATTAGGAATTATTACAGTGGGCTTTTTTAGGCTTGAATGGGTTGAAATTTCAGATTGGGCCTGATTTTCGGTGAGCCTATGTTGAAAAAAGAACCCAGCCTAATTCTCAATCTTCCCATGTCTCTCGCTGCTTGGTGGGTCACGCAACATCTTCATCAGCAAGTCAATTTGTTCAGTGTTGAAGGGGTTGGTTGTCGATAGTTGATTATAGGCAATGTGAGCTCGCAAGTGGCGCTCCGACTTGGGCTTCCAATTGTGTGGCTTCCCGTGAATCACCCAACATTTATCTTTGATGTGCCAAAATTTACGGCAATGGTCGCATCAAGGACCATCATTTTGTTAAAGCTCACGACTGTCGTTGTTGAGTTGAGGCTATAATCAACGAGTCGCAAGTGCAGAAGCTTCAGCAACAGTAGTCGACCCGAGCATAATCTTCTGTCGGCTTTCCTCACGACGCTTCAGCAAAAGCCTCACACATGCTAGGCTATGGCTTACGGCTGAGAATGCGCGAGCATACGTAGACCAGTGAGGAGTTTAACCGGAATAGAAACTTGAAGGTCCTCCTCTGCTTATTGATTTTTCAATGGAGTTCAGCGTAGATTTTATAGGCCCAAGGATGTCGACTTGCTGCCAATGGCAAGAAAGGGAATTGAAATATTGTGTAATAGATAGCTCACATTGTCTAAGATCATGATGATTCAATTCGACCTCAACGTATTGTCCGAATGTGAGTACGTTTCCTTCACATCTTCCCATATATCCTTTCCAGATTGGTGGAGAAGAAAGTTTTCCCCAATTTCATTGGTAATTGAATTTATCAGCTAAGACATCACCATGTGATTCTCAGCGTTCCAGATTTTGTATTTTGGGTATGAGGATGAGGGTGTGACAAAGGCGCTGGTGAGAAAATCCTCTTTCCCTTTGCCGCAGATATACATCTTTACGGGCAGCGACCATTGGAGATAATTCAGACCATTGAGTTTGTGGCCAGTGATACAAAGGGAACATTAGGGGTTAACATGGCGAGAACAAGACTGTGGTCGTCGAGAGTTTACTGCGCTTGAAGAAAGAGATGGCTAATGGCTTACGATGTTGGAAGTAGCCTTTGTGATAAAATAGATTCAATGAAAGAAAGAGATGGCTGATGGCTGTGATACCGTGAAGAATTCTACCTTGAAGAATTCTGTCGAGGCATATGAGGGGAAGAACTGATGTTGTATTTCTCAAAATACTTTATAATCTAAATTTGGACATGAGGATCATATTTATACACTTCTTCCCTACCTATTTATGGAATGGCCTCCCTACTTATTTATGGAATAAAATACAATCAAATAAAATCTCAAATAAAATCTGCCTAAATAAATAATATATGATCTGCCTAAATTAAACTATCCATATTTACAATATATTCTATAGAATGAAAAAGGTCATTTTATCCCCTATTTGTGAGAATCTTATTCTATTTTGCATGGATAAAAATCTATACTCAAGCTTTGAAAATGTTTCCAATACATAGTATAGTCCCATGAGATATTATTTGAACACTTTTATATTGTAATTATATATGGATGTAATTGTTAACTTCTTCAACATAATTCAATGGTTCTTTCCCTTAACATAGTTTAGGGCGTATTTACTTGGAGGATAAGGATTCAAAATAGAATGAGAGAGGGAGGAGAGATAGAAATCATATTTACTTGAACATATGTATGAAGAAAAAGAAAGCAACAAGGATCCCTCGACTCCTACCAAAATTGATACATCTAAAATCAAACAAATAGATTGAAGGGGAAGAGAAAGAGTGACAAAAGGATCATTATACCCTTTCTTTGATGAACATTATTGACCACAACTACTAGTAGTAGGACATTGCCCATCGATCACCAGTCACCACTTGTGGTCAGTCACCACCGCGTTCCCAACTTAGGATGGAAAGGAGGTTAGAGAAGAGGCTAAAGATGGTATTTTTATTCCCTCCTCCATCATCCAAATTAACATAATTTTATATCTTCTCTTGCTCCCCTGTCTTCCTACTTTCCTCCTTTTCATTTTCCTTTTTCTTCAATCTTAATCCCACCAACATAGGATGGAGAGTAAGTTAGAGAAGAGGGTATAGATGACAACTTTTACTCTCTCCTGTCATTCAAATAAACATGATTTTATCTCTTTTTCCTTTCTCTTCAATCTTGATCCCTCCAAATAAACATAGCCTTAACTCCAAGACATATGGGAGACTACTTTTGGAGAAGAAAGAAGAATTGAATTGCAATAAGACAACTCAGGCCCTAAAATCTCTGGATGAAATGGCTTGCTCATAAGTCCTACATCTTGGGAGACAAGGCAATGAAAGCTAACAGAAATTCAAAAATTTACAAGATACCAAAATATGTTCAGAAAAGCTTTCTCCTGTGCACCCCCATCGCTTATTTCTAAGAATGAAAATTTAGACAATACTCCATCAAAATAGCAAAGTTTTCTAACTAAGTGTTTTAGATAAATGATAAATTATAAATAAAGATAAATTTTCCGCTTGCAATTTTTGAAGTCCTTGGATGTGCCTATCTTCTATTTGCATGCTGTCACCAAAATTAAAGATTCCTTCAATCAAAAATGTTCTGCTATTGAACTCTGCAATAGGCAGTTACTACAATTCAAAGAAACTGAGAACAAAGAAAATATATCTATTGCATCGTAAGATTAAACAGAAAGGATGACATCCTACCTATTCCTGTATACACGAAATTTCTGAACCTCCTGGCAGTTCCCAAATTTAGGACCTTTAATACAATTAGAAGAAATCAAGACAAATACTAACCGAAGATAAATACAATCAAAGTACACATCATAATCACATTACAAATAGGAAGCAGTGGCATAGTGTGAAAATGAATTATCTTGGCTTACCAAGATATACTTTGACAGGATGCACAAATGAAATGTTCCTGGTATACCCAAATGGTTCATGCTTACGCCAAGAAGTGCACTGAAAATCTGGTGCATGAAAATAAGAAATAAGCATGATTAGTCAATGGATATCTGAATAGTAACAAGTAATAAAGAAAAATTGTTAAGAAGTTCTTTGCCCTTGTCGCCGCATCTTGAATGGAAATCTCTCAGAAAGTCAAGAGCTTCATTGGAAACAAATAGATTGAAAAAATCCTTGACAAGTAGCTATAACCCAAAATTTGTGTCAAAAGGAAATGGGATGAGATATGAAAAAAATTGAAGTGTTAATATAGTGATTTATCCATTACCGGAAACTTTGAATCTGCAACAATAGTAAAACCTTCAGGAACTGCAGTGGGATAATGTAAATTCAAGCTTAAGAGGAGGAGACTAATTGACTATGCAGATTAAATGAAGATGATAATCACAGATGATAAAATATAAAAAACACCTGTAGGTGCATCAATATCCTCAACGATCCATATGAAAGGGATTTCCAAAGATGACTCATTAAAATTTTCTTCACATTCATTTTCTTTGAATTTTGAAGGTTGTAAGGAGATATCCCTGACAACTTCACCATTCAGCAGAGGATTTAATTCCTCTTTGACATTAGCATCCTTAAATCTGGTTCAAAAAGTAATAAGTAGATATATGAAAAATCAAGAAAGATATTAGTTTATGTTCATAAGTTTAACCTGTTTGAAGATGATGAATCATCTGCTAAAGGATTGCATTCCTGTATTTTCTCAATAACGACTCCATTGCCTTGGCTGCTGCCCTCTGATTTTGTATCCTGGAACATGAAATGTCAAAATAAACTGCATTTATTCGCAAATCAGAGAGTTACTGATAAAGAAAGTTTTGTAAATCAATGAATGCACAGAAAATCTTCAAAGAACCACTACAGCCTGAAATAACCATAAATTGAAAGTTTCAATAATGAGGAAGACTCCTTAAACTCATAAACCATGTAGATCCCTAAGATCTACATATTAGGAACTTGGCATATACATGAACAATGTTGACACCAAGAGAGAACCATCCATCATTCTGATATTTGGTTGTGCATGAACCTATGAAGCAACTATATGATAGTAATAAACATATATGATAGTAATAAACATAGATGAATAATAGTTCTGTGACCTTAACCGTTGTGGGTCTTCAATTCTGATATTTTTTCAATTATGCTAGCAGTATATAACTTAAACCGTTGCAGGTCTTCCACTCAAGGTCGGATGGTCCTAAGCTCGTCTTCTAGTAGCTCACACCTAGTATGCTATCTCTTTGATAGTGGAGTTTCTCGCCATGATCAATGGGGTTTCATAAGTAATGAAAATTATAAAACTAAGCAGCACACAGTGAGTTAAGGAAATAAGTAGAAAACTAAGCAAACAATGATAATGATGATAGTTTCTTTTTAAAATCAGTTGAGATGGCAATAGTGAGGAGATTGTAGATTAAGAGGAGGTGTGGGAAATTACAGCCACGTTGAGATGCAACGGAGGTGCAGTGAGGAACCACATAGGAAGCAACGTATGCAAACAATGATGTGGCAATGAACTGAGCAAGAAACGGCGGCAATGACAACATCAACACAGGATAACAATAGGAGAGTAGCATGGGTCTTTGTTTGCATGCACAAAGTTGAGCGACAATGAGAAGCTAGGGGTTCGAATAAAGAGAGTGGTTGAGTGGGGCCCTATGGTTAGAAGGTAGTAGAAATGGAAAGAAGTAATAGAGTGTGGTGGGGAATCAAATCACTAGCTTTTGGCTAGGGCATCAATTGGCATAGATAGCACAAGAATTCGCGCAAAGAAAAGTAAATTCATATTAATAAAAAATTTAATAAACATGAGACACTTAAACGCTTTTATAAGCTCAATTCTACAAAACCTAGAAAACAAATAAGAAAACATGGAAATTCAATTATCCCTATTAATTGACTACTAAATTTTAAAAAAACAAAAAATAATAGTTACAAAATAAATCATATTATTACCAAACAATTGAAATTTGAATTCATAAATTGATTCTCATTTCCCAATCTACTAATCAATGGGTGCTTTTATGGTAAATAACGCAATTCATAGGAAGAAATTTATATTTTCAGATTTTGTTTTAGCAATAAAGAACAGAGGATAAACCCATCAATCATTTCAGCATTTGACCATAGTGTAGGAACAATGAACAGAACCTATAACTGAAGTGTAAAATTAGATGAAGTAGAGACCCTGGAATAATGGAACAGAAGAGTTGAACAATATTGAAAAATTATAGTTTGGTCTTCAAAATGATTAAGACAACATAAAATAAAAGGTTTGATGATGATAAACCATGCCCCAGTACAATGGATAAGATCAAGGCCAACACTAACCAAACTATAGATGATACACCTAATCTTTGACTATATGATACCCATTCATATGCCTGTTACGTCATCTCATGCATCATGAACTATCACAGGGGCACAGACAGAGAGAGTAAGATCTACAACAGAGATTGTTCAGTGACAAACACAGGGTCAATATTTGTTTAAGTGGATGTTTACGAAATCTAACCAGGTTTTCCATATAAAACCAGAAAAAAAGACCAAGTCCCATTTTAATTTAAAAAAATGTAAATAGATATTCAACCATATTAAGGTTCTAAAATTCGCTAGGCGCTGGTCGGGCGCTAGGCTAACACCTAGCGCCTAGGCGGTGACTAGGCGGATTTCACGGTATCAACATAAATTATATAATAAATCACATTTTATAACTCTAACACAATAATATCAAATTTAAAATGAGTTCAAAATTACACAACTAATAAAATATCACAAATTTATTCTATATTTTAACTCTCCAAAATGTGTGTTTTTTTAGTCGCTCTAATGTCTCCCATTCTAGTTACTCAGTACGTGAAATTGAAGTTTGGTGCTAGCTGCTAGGGCAAGTCAACAAATCAGTTTTCTTGTTGGATCAAAGTTTAGGACTTATAAAACTTAAGCCCAACACAAAAAAAAAAAGGTTACGTTTCAGTTTTTTTAATTGGGTTTTAAATTTCAAAGCCCAAACTAACAAAAATCATTAAAATTCTGCACTATTTCTACAACGCCTAGACGATTCAACCGATTAGTTGGCGCCTAGGGCCGCCTAATCGTGCCTAGGCGCCAAGACCGCCTAGGCTGGCCGACTAGGATGTTTTTAGTGCAGCTGGGTGGCACCTAGCGCTTAGGCGGGGCCTAGGCGACCACCTAGGCCGATTTTTAGAACACTATTTTTAATAAACCAAATTCGTTTGGAAGTTTTTATAGTAACCAACCTCATCATATCCTCATTGGCTTAACCCACCAACAGAATGTCAAACATAAAAATTGAACAACAATATTTCAAGAGACAATAACATTTCACTAGAAAATCCAAAACTCAACACTACTCTACCATGAAACCCTGTTAGTGAAATGCTTTTCAGAAGTAGTGCATTGGCTTAGATGCAATGGCCAGCACTCTCAGTGAACATAATCAATGAAATTGACAAACAAGGAAAAATAGAATGCTAACCATGGTTTTTATGTCGCCGCCATTTTGTGTGCACCTATCAATGATAAGATCATATGCTTCATCACGTGCCAAAAATGATCCAAAGAAGTACTGTCATTAAAAATAAATAAACTTAAAAGGCAATAAAAAGATATAGCAGGGTTTGTTAATGCTTGATGATTATAAGCAAAACAAACAATTGAACATAAAAAGCAATAAATGACAAGCCTTCTCAAAGTAATGCAAGGTATTAGAATTATTGGAGGCTGAAAATTTACTTAACAAATTGTTACCTTTTTCCCTCCAGCGACGATTTCAATTGCATTAGGAAAAATTGCAACTGTTTTTGCTTTACGGACAGCGGTTACCTGGTGTAAAGGTATTATTCTCTGTACAATAAAGTTATTTTTAGAATCAAATATTTTTGCAGCAAATGACAAAGAAAAGCTAAAAAAATGTACTAAGGGAAAAAAAGGATTCACAAAAAGATATTAATTTAGCGTTCAGAGATACAGGGAGCTACGTAAAAGTTGGCCAAACGAGCACAGGCAAGCCACAAGGCTAACAATTCCCAACCCAATAGATGCTAGGAAACATTTTGTGCATAGTGAGTTGCGTTGTTTTCATCATGTCATAAGTGGTTCGCGTATCAATATAAAACTCTATAAAATAACATAAAAATCATTATATATTTTTAAAATAACTTTACAATTTACATATCTACTGAATAAATTAAATTTTCTAAAATTATGAAACATAAAATGTTATAAAATAATCTTAGTACAACATTAATCAGTATCAGTTATCACTGATTTACATATTCAGATCCTGTTGTGTTACTTTAAGATATTGCTTCTTTTAATCATGTTTTAGGATGAACAGAAGCATGCCCAATATTTCCAGCACTAGCAGATTAAAATGTAAAACTAACTTTCAGACAATTCAAACCTGCTGTGAAAGTACACATGTCTACGACCTTAGTGCATACCAGAACCGAAAGCGAAAGGATAATAGGGCATTGGCTTACAACCAACACCCTATTTGGCAGATTCCTGTCAAGTGTGAATTCTGAATTGATAGTACTCAAGCAAATTCATAGATCCCAATGTGAGTATAATAAAGATAGCAAAAACTTGAATTGCATCTAGATAATAATCGAGGAAGTAAAAAAGAAGTCATATAGTATGAAGCATAACATCAAAATTAGAAGGAATTGAAAAACTTGAATTGCATCAAGATAAGCGCACCTCTTCTTACCTTCGTCTCAAAACCAAATATATTTGAATAAAAGCAGGCATGGTGGATAAATAAATACATGTGACCCTGTGAAGGAATTCCAAAAAAGTTATTGGAAATTTAATTAGGAGTTTAAACCAAGATAATCATGGCCTTCACATGATTAGCTTACATAGCATATTAAGCCCTTCTAAAACGATATATAACAAAGTAAAGGCAGAAGTACCTGAAGAAGGATGTTTTCTTGGAAGGCACAGTTAAAATCTTTAATCAGAACCTACATATAGAAATGTTCATGCTGATAAACTTCATATAGACAAAAGATCTAGCAAGAACAAAAAATGGAAACTAGACATTGGATGACAAAGATTGGCATTAGGGTAAAGAAGGTGAAGTTAAAAATTTTGATGATCTGAAAAGTATCATGAAAGTATAATCATGCTTGTCACATAAAATGCCAAATCAGAATGTCCTACTAGGTTATTAAACATAGATTCTATAGATATGAACTTTACACCCATCATGGATATAAAATGCCAAAAACAGTTAGCAAGAGAAACTAACAATCATTTCCACTAAGATTAGTCTATATATTGAGAATAGCAAGTTGTTTACATTATATATAAGTGTCATTGTCATACCTGTATTTATTACTATTTGCTATATAAATGATATATTAATGCAATTGTCTCCTTCGGCCAGAGGAAAAAAGGGATCCTCGCAAGCAAATCATCCCTCCAAGTGGTATGTCAAACCAGTAAGAATGCACAAAAGTGAGGTTTTATCAAATTACAAGGAAATTGTATTAAAAGATTCTATGATAGACTATAGAAGTGCTCTGTTATCTTTGAGTAAAACTCAAGGCACTGCGGTACTCCAGAACTAGAGAAAAATAGTTGAAGAATATATTCATGGCTAGGTCTATTTTTAAAGGGAGAATATGCTGGAATTGTAGTTTGGTTATCTAAGAGCTTCCTAGGATGATGATGATAATGAACTTGGAACTGGAAGAGACATGGTATAGGTATTATCACAACATGTCTTGTTTATAAATTTCTTAATGCAAACAACCAGCAACCAGGCCTTATCTCCTTTCTAGAAACTTAAACTAGCACCTAAAACCTCTTACAGAGATCTTTGTATCATATGCTTCCCAATTTTTGTGAGGCTAGCTAGACGAGGCATAGGTTATAGGGATGCTTGTTTCCTGTGACCATGTTGGTCATATTTTTAAATCAACACCCTTCAGTCCCTTCCACCAAGGATCTTTGGAAATTTTATCACCTCAAACTAGGTATACTGCTATTACAAAATCATGCTTGAACCAACAACTCCCAACACCCTTCGGCTAACACATTGATCTTCAAAGTTTGGTTGCAAATATTCAAGATAAAATGGCTCACCTTGAACCTGCATTTGCATTCCATTAGGAGGCAGGAGGTTTACCTAACTAATGTCTTTTCCCAACTTTTAACTGATCAGTTGATAATAGTGATACCTTTCGCCTGTTTGAAGCAAGACACGCCAGAATCTGGTCTCATCCACAGGCTCAAACTTGATGAAATTCAATGTTGGATGGCTCATTTAATACCATCTTGCAGGATAGAGCCTAGAGGAACTGGATTAATTGTCAAGATGGCGAAGCCTATTTTATTATGACAAGATGTAAGGCAGCAGCATCTTCATAGACCTTGTAATCTGATTTCAAAACTATATATAAAACCCAATACATGCTTCTGGTCGGGGATTTAGAAATCTTCCTAATGAATTTGATTTTTCTTTTTTTTCCCACTATATGGAGTTGATTGATTTACTTTGTATTGGCTCAAATGAAACATGGCAACAGGGAACACAGAGGATTAGTTCATGCATGTATACTAGAAGCTAATTTTGGCAAAATTTTGCTAACCATCTTAAACTTGGGCTGGAACATTTCCAAACCCACTCTCTTCAGCACCATTTGGATGCTAATGCTTTGGATATAGTTTGCAGCCATCAAGTTAAGCAATCAACCAACTTGCAAATAAATTTACCATCCATGTTGCTAATTACCTGACCAGTAGTCCGTCACCTCAAAATTAATAACGTGACAACAACATTAAGTTATTGAGCAACAAAGCTACGAGAATTTTGATCTTCATTTGATTGCCTATGACCAAAAAAATAACGACATGCAATGTTTTCCTACACGCAATCCTGGCAAACTGCTCCTCTAATCCACCATCAGCTAACTACCAAACTTGTCAAAGGCAATGAAGCAAAATATTATCTAAAAAAAGCCATAATCCGCAAGGAACAAATCTAACACGCATACACATCACGAGCTGGAAAGAAGGCGAACAATATTGACCTCCTCAGAAGGAAGCCGGAACAGCAACCGGTACTCTTCGCTCCTATTCGGCAATACCTGGTTCCGTCATCTCAATTGCGGTCAAGAAGCGCAACGACAACCCTATTCAGTGAAAATCGAATCAAGAAGAGCGGCGCTCGACGGTCATTACCAGCATATCGCCGTCGCGGCGGTCGCAGCACTCCACAGATTGCGCGAGGGATGAGTTTCCGAACTCGTCTTCGCCATCAGGTTTCGGGGCGGCCGGCGACGACGATGGCGACGAGCAGCGGGCGTCCGAGTTCACTCTCGGTGAATCGGCGGCAACCATTGGATCGGGATCTCTCCTTGGGATTGAATTGTATCAGGGAGCGGGACCGAGAGAGAGAAGAAAGAGGGCGATTCCGGCTGAGAGAGAGAGAGGGGGGGTGCGGAGGGAGGAGAGTGGAGTGCGGCAAAGCGAAGGTAAATATTATTAAAATGAAAAAATTTACTCTTTGCAGAATAGTACTTAAATCTTTCTATTATTGCATATAAAGTTTTTCTTTATTTCCTTTTCCTTCCCTTCTAAAAAAACAACTGAGAACTTATCAAATAAAAAAATCAGAATGAGCTCGTAATAAATAGAAACAAAGATTAAAATATTTATTCTTTTCGATATATTAAAAATCACGATATTAAAAAACTGTCTATATTAAAAAAAACAAAAAAACTGGTCGGTCAATTGAAACCATTAAAGTTGAATTGCAGTTGGATTTTGGTCATAACCATCATTCAAAATAATAAGTATTAAATGGTAAGGCTGGAAATGGACTATCAATAAATAAATATGCGGCAATTTACTGAACCATTATAGTTCAACAACCTAACTTTCTCGAATATTTAAATCACATTTTTTAAAAAAATTAAACCTTCAGGCACCACTAAGTTTCCCAAATAATAATTAAACAATGCATAATAATCACTATGACATATATCATATGAAAAAAAATTTAAAAAAAATTATTATAACTAGATTATATATATATAATTTGACATGTGATATTTTCATATTAAAATATGAATAATTAATAATGATGACATGGCATATAATAGGACACACAACTCATGGCATATTAGAAAAAAATACCTAGATTTTCTATCTAAGTATCAATAACTTATCGCTAAATCATTGGTAATCCTAATTTGACTCCTAATTTTCCAAAATAATGTCAAAACCGCCAACTTGGCATTTCTATAGATTCTATCTTAATTGTGCTAATATTATCAAGTTTGATCTTTCAAAACTATTGTTTGGCATAATTTTACTCCTCAAGAGTAACTAACTAACTTTTTCATTTTCAAGGATAATAATTCCTTGAAAATGCCTTAAAGTGTCAACTTCATCAAGGCTGAATTAACTACCCTTCTAATTTGAGTTGACACACCCTAGACCTTGTTAGGATCTTACCGTTAAGCTAGAGGGGGAGTGAATAGCTTTCTTTCGATTTTCTATCTAAAATGTTAGCGTGTGCAAGCGGAGATCCTAATAACAAAATCAAACAAACGCTAACACGTCACCTTTACGTGGTTCGGAGATAAAGCTCCTACTCCATGGCTGTTCGTAAGGTGGACGATCCCGATCCGTCGGTGGATAACTCCCCGGAAGACCTCCGGCTAGCTCGTGTAGCTCCTTGTGGGTGGAGAAACCTCGCCACAATCCGGACAACACTCCTGAGCACAAAGACTACTAATTGGCCTTTAACCAAATTCAATTTTGTCAAGAACTCTCAGTCAAAATCGAGCCCTTTTAAATAGTGCTCAAGGCTGAGAAGACCGTTTCCAGTCGACTGGTCCCACTCAAATTCGACCATTACAGCTTAACGTTCAAATTTGAGCCACCACGAGTCGACTGATCCAGGGACAGTCGACTGCCCTGACACCAGTCAACTGATCCACTTCTACACCTAAGGTTTCCCTTCCCCGAGTACATTTCTCTCAGCACTCGAACCCTGGGATTTCCCGAGTACATTTCCCTCAGCACTCGACCCCTCACAACCTGGTTGACTCTTCATCCAGCAGCCTTGATCTGTTGCCTTCGCGCCCTCTTTATCTTCGGCTACCGTCCCTCAGATGCGCACATAAGCCCTCGGCTTGCCTCCATATCATCCTTCGCGCATGCCTCAAAGTCTACGTCCCTTAGCTCATCATTCCTGCTCCAGCAGCCTCGATCTGTTGCCTTCAAGCCCTCTTCGACTTTGGCCCTCGTCCCTCAAATGCGCATACAAGCCCTCGGCTTGCCTTCATGTCATCCTTCACGTACGCTTCGAAGTCCGCTTCCCTCGGGTCATCGTCCCTGCTTTGTCCATGGTCCCTCGGATGCGCACACAAGCTCACGGGTTGCCTCCATGCCACCCTTCACCGTACCTGAAAACATCCAACCAAGCTTATGTGTATCCTGCAAACATGCACACTCACATACACATATCAAACACAAGGGTGAACCTAACTTAAACCCTTTGCCCAAACATCAAAACACATGGTCACTCCGGACCATAGATTGCCCCAACAATCTCCCCCTTTTTGATGTTTACAATACGTTTAAGTTAGGAAAAACAAATAGCAAATACAATGCTAATAACCATTTGGACTGACGTTGTCAAGGCCTCACCTTGGACTTATATCGTCAATGCATATATAATGCAAACATGCATGGATCCTATTACAAGGCATCCCCACACTTAACCTCCCCAAAAGTTTAGGACTTTTACCAAAAACAGGCTTTTTAAAACCTCTCCAAGGCTCCCCTTATATTGGACTTACAAAGGCTTTTTAAAAACCTCTCCAAGGTTCCCCTTACGCCACCAAATGAGCAATAATGCTCCCCCTTAACCTAAGCTCCCCCTTGACTTAGGTTTTCTTGCAAAGGAGTTTTTGGTTTCCCATTTACACCCAACACTTCTCCCCCTTTGCCACACATCAAAAGGACTCCAACAATCTCCCTCTTATCGGATCATTTTCCTTCTAATGATCATAAACACAGTGTACTAACCCCTCATAAGATTACACACTTATTTTGCATCATTTGGACATCTTTTGACTGCTGAAACACAAAAATCAGCCTCCACCAGTCGACTGCCCTCTGTCCCAATCGACTGGCACCCTGAAAACCTAAATTTCAGCATTTTTTTACCCAATTTCAGAAATGCACCATAAATTCCAAAAATTTTCAAATTTTGTGGAGAGGTTTGTGGTACCCTTACCTACTTGGAAAAAATATATTCAAACATGTATCTATCACCATTCCCAAGTTTGACACAAAATCCAAAACTAGCTAAATGGTTCAACTGAACATTGGCCTAAAGTCCTAGTTTTGACCTCCTCTTGATGTCTCTGCCCATACCAAACCACAACGCATCCCTAGAATTTGTTTATATGGTATTTACACATCAAAAATCATCTTTCATGCTATATGACCCCAATGTCATATTTCCATGCATGAAACTCAAATTCATTGTGCCAAATCCCTAGAATTGAGACATCATATCCATCTCCACATCCTTTGGCACACATCATGACCCATCTAGACTTCCGAGAGAAATCCTCCGGGGATTTAAAGACCATGGGTCCCAACTTCGCTCCTAGAGCTCCCCCTTAAGCTCTTAGCCTTAGCCACCTCCCTAGGTGACTCAACAAACGCTAGACCACACCGGTGTACCTCCGGTGACTCTTGGTCTACAACCCTAATATTCTTAACCTTGGATCCATTGTCCTTAGTTAAGACCTTCTTCTTGCTTTTAAATGGCATCCCCTTGCTATTTTTGGACTTCCTCTCCTTACCATAGTTATATGCTACCCTAGCATACTTCTTTTCATTGGCATCGGAGAACTTAGACCTGTATCCTAACCCTGATCTATCATTGTTGGGTTTTTGACCACCCAACATCATACCTAAACCCTTAGATTCAATAGTGACTAGGGTTTTTTCTAATTTCTCAAGTTTTGCCCTTAAAGCTTGATTTTCCCTTTCTAGGTTCTTAAATCTAGAATCAACATGTTCACCTTGGACATTCCTAGACCCACTCATCCTAGGCATGTGTCTCCCCTTTTTGGGGTTAATGCCTTGGTCCTTAGGTCTAATGGTCTTGGATTTATCATGATGCATGATTTTCCTAGGGTTTTGATCTACAATATTAACCCTACTCCTATCATGATATTTAAATCCAACGTTATGCATGGGTAAATAATTGACATTATTTCAAACATGCATAGAGGAATTTGAATTAAATCTAAGGTTAGGGATTACCTCCCTTACCCTTGTAGCTCCCCCTTGATATGAGTTTTTCTTCTTCTCCTCCTTTTCCCATTTTCTCAAATGCTCTAATTTCTTGAATTCTCCTTTTCTTGAGCATTTGGTGTGGTAGTGTCCTAGCTCACCACATGTGAAGCACCTTATATGCTTCTTATCCTTCCTTGCTTCATCCCTACAACTCATGTTAATTTTCAAACTATTTGAATTGAGTTTAGGGTTTATTTCCTTTTTCTTGCCCAATGGACACTTGTCCTTGTAGTGCCCCTTTTGATTGCACCCAAAGTAAATTATGTGCTCCTTTGACTTTGCTTTGGTGGAGGTGAAAGCTTCTTCTTGCTCCGGCATTGAGGATGATCTCTTCTTCCCCTTAATCCTTGACGTGGAGACCTCTTCTTTTTTCCTTTGATGAAGTGGATGATCTTTTACTTTCTTGTGCCACTTCACTTGCGGAGATGGATGCCTCTTTTTCTTTTTCCTCTTTCTCCTCTTCTTCAGATGCTGAATTTCTTTCTTCATCCGATTGGTCCTTCTCCTCTTCTTGGACCATTGAGCTCATTTCCTTGAGCTCTTCCACTAATTGAGCTTGTGTAGGGTTTTCATGGAATGCTACCATCTTGTTCCATAACTCATGTGCACTTTTATATTCACCTACACCACTAATTATTTTATTAGGTAAAATACTAAGTAAAATTGAAATTATCATTGCGTTTGCCTTCGATTGTGCTTGTTGCTCCTTACTCCAATATCTTGGTCGGAGCTTTTTCCCATGCTTATCTCTTGGAGCTTCAAATGGCTCTTCAAGTACAATCATGTAATTTCAATCCATGCCGAACCAAGTCTTTGTCCACATCCTCCAATAGTTGAAATCCTCACGATCATAGGGAGGTGGAACATTGATGTCATCACCCAACTTTTCTTCGATTGTCATCTCCTCTAGCTTTTTGCTCTCTCAGCGATTAGTCCGTAGATGAGCGAACCTTCGCTCTGATACCACTTGTTAGGATCTTACCGTTAAGCTAGAGGGGGTGAATAACTTTCATTCGATTTTCTACCTACAATGTTAGCATCCGCAAGCGGAAATACTAATAACAAAATCAAACAAACACTAACACGTTACCTTTACGTGGTTCGGAGATAAAGCTCCTACTCCACAACTATCCGTAAGGTGGACGATCCTGATCCGTTGGTGGATGACTCCCCGGAAGACCTCCGGCTAGCTCGTGTAGCTCCTTATGGGTGGAGAAACCTCGTCATAATTCGGACAACACTCCTGAGCACAAAGACTACTAATTGGCCTTTAACCAAAGCCAATTTTGTCAAGAACTCTCAGCTAAAACCGATCCCTTTTAAATAGTGCTCAAGGCTGAGAATACCATTACCAGTCGACTGGTCCATTACCAGTCGACTGGTCCCACTCAAATTGACCATTACAGCTTAACGTTCAAATTTGAGCCACCACCAGTTAACTAATCCAAGGGCAGTCGACTGACCACCAGCCGACTGGTCCATTACCAGTCGATTGATCTTTTTGTGGTATACACCAGTCGACTACCCTGGCACCAGTCGACTGCCCTGGTACTAGTCGACTGATCCACTTCTACACCTAAGGTTTCCCTTCCCCGAGTACATTTCTCTCAGCACTCGAACCCTAGGATTTCCCGAGTACATTTCCCTCAGCACTCGACCCCTCACGACCTAGTTGACTCTTCATCCAGCTGTCATGCCCCGAGGAGCTGCCCGTCCGATACCGACCGGACTGCCACTCCCTCGACCGACGGACAATTCAGAAACCAAACCTCTACGTCCACCTCAGATGATTGTACCACAGCCTATAGGGCTGGAACAACCGTCTGAAATCAACATAAGCGAGACGGCGATGCAAGCTGCGTACTGGTACGACTTACGACAAACACAAAGCACAAAGCCTCCATGGCTCACAAAAGTACAACTATACCGCCGTATAAAAGGACACGACCAAACACGAATATAGCAGCGGAAAAGTAAAGTAAAAGAAACAGAAAACGTGTACTAACATGTACCTGTTGGTGCAGAATGCACCCAAGTCAAACCTGTGTTTTGATAATAGCAACCGAGGTCAAAAGTTAAGTCTTACTTGTTTTCTAACAAGTGACTCTAGTGTGCAGGAAAAGTTCTAGCGAAGGACTGCTAGGCGCTGGCGAAGGAATGCCAGGGTAAAAAGCCCTAGCGAAGGACTGCTAGGCACTGGCGAAGGAATGTCAGAGTCAAAAGCCCTAGCGAAGGACTGCTAGGCGCCAGGCGAAGGACAGCTTGGGACTGAAGCCCTAGCGAAGGAATGCTAGGCACCGAGCGAAGGGCAGCTCGACATCCAAGACCTGACAAAGGACCGTCAGGCAAAAGTCCAACCAGAGGAACGGTTGGCATCAGGTAAATTCTCCCGAGAGGAGTAGGTGAGGACGCGTTCCCCGTCGAGGGAACAATAGGCGTCGGTTCGACCTAGGGCTCCATTTTGGAGACCAAAGTCAGAACCAAAACAGCTAAGGCTGTATAAACTAACCACTTAATGTATTGTTGTGTTTTGGACTAACCCTGGATGCAGGACCGAAGGAACGAGTGTCTGCAGCTCAGAGTGCCTCAAAGGAGTGAGGCAACAGCTGATCAGGGCGCCCGGAGTGTCTCGGGCGCCCCCAAGGTGAACACAAAACACACAAGCAAAAAGTACGCTTCGACAGTACATCCTGCGGGCGCCCCCGTGCTCCCGGGCGCCCCCTGCGCTGCGGGCGCCCCCAGGGCCAGCTATCGAAGCTCCCTTCGAAGCCAAGCAGATAATGCTTTGACCCGGTCAATCCGGGCGCCCCGGTTAAAGCGGATCCCGAAGATAAGGGGATCAGACGCGACCGAGACAGCTCCAGATCGGGTGACACGTAGGGGGGCGCCCCCGACGTCCCGGGCGCCCCCAGGCCCTATATAAAGGACCCTCGACCAAGGCTTCCAGGCATCACTTCCAACCAACGCTTCTACGCTCTTCCGCTCTCACGCCTTGCTCCGGAAACTGCCCAACTCGAGCCGACGACGTCCTGCTGCTCCAAAAAGGTCAATCTACTCGGACGTCGGTAAAGAAGAGCGATTTTCAATTTACTGCACTTACTCTGTAATCAATATTTGTAAATTGTTTTTGCGCCTATATAGAATTGCCCAAAGTAAACGGTCAACGACCGTGGGCCTTGGAGTAGGAGTCGACCCAGGCTCCGAACCAAGTAAAACCTCCCGTGTTTGTGTTGTGTGTTTTTAACTTCCGCTATGCAACTTCTCTTAGTTATTAAATCCGAAAGTTTTCCGATATTCACCCCCCCTCTATCAGTTTTCTCGATCCAACAAGTGGTATCAGAGCGGGGAAGTTCAAACTTGGTGCAACCACCAGTTTGAAAATTTTTTCGGATTTTTATTTCTTATTCTCATTCGAATTTTTTTTATTAAAATATTTTTTTATTATCCTTATCCCGCACTACTAATCCAAGACCAAATCTTGGGATATTTTTGTTAGTTTTCTTTTCCAGATCAAATGGCCATGCAAGAGGGATTTAGCACCGCCAGACCTTCACTCTTCAGTGGAGAAGACTTTTCCTACTGGAAAAGCCGTATGGAGGTCCACCTGAAAACTCAGGTGGACATGTGGATCATCATCCAGTCCGGTCTGGAGATCTCCAAAAACGCCGAAGGACTTCCTCAAAGCTACACAGAGTGGGACACCGCTCTGAAACGAAAAATCGAAGCCGACGCTAAAGCGACTCAGACTCTTCAATGCGGATTGACGAAAGAGGAGCTGAACCGGGTGGGACCCTTCAACAGTGCGAAGGAGCTTTGGGCAAAATTGATCGAGCTGCACGAAGGGACATCAGATACTCAGATCAGTAAGAGGGACCTGCTCCTGAACAAACTCTACACCATCAAGATGGCCGACAACGAAACAGCAGCCCAGCTCCACGCACAAATCCAAGAGCTGATGAACGACCTTCACACTATAGGTCACAAGGTTGAAAACCGTGACTTAATAAGGTATGGCTTAAACGCTTTCCCTAGAAACACCTTGTGGGCATCTATGGTAGATGCATACAAGGTCTCAAGGGATCTTTCAAAAATAAAATTAGACGAATTGTTTTCTGAACTAGAACTGCACGAACAAACTAACACCAATATGGTCGAGAAAGGTATTGCTTTCGTTGCAGGTAAGACTGGAAGGACAACAAAGAAGAAGCCTGAACCTGAACCCGAGTCTAACTCAGACTCAGACTCAGAAGACGAAGAAGGAGATCAAACTAAGCTGGTCCGACTAGCCCGAAGCTACTACAAGGAGCTGAAGAACTGAACCAACAAACGGAAAACCGACCGAAGAAAGGACGAACCAGCTGAACCTGTAAACAAGCCCAATGTGACCTGCTATGAGTGCAAGAAAAAGGGCCACTACAAGTCAGAGTGTCCTAACCTAAAGGAGACTAAAAAGACGAGAAGAAAGAAAGCACTGCAAGCAACCTGGGATGAATCTTCCTCAGAAGAAGAAGAAGAGGCACCCCAGTCCAACCTCCTAGCTCTGACCGCCTCAGAAGAAGTCGGAACCGAGTCAGAGTCAGAACAGGACGACGGCAAGCTGACCTTCTCAGAAGATGGCGAAATCAAGGTGAGTGGTTTTAATAGAAGTCAGTTAAATGATTTAATTTCTTACCTTTCTCGAGATTTGGCGAAAGCCAAACTCCGAGTCGAATCCCTCCGACAGGAAGTAAAACTCCTAAAAGAGGGAGCTGACTCTAAACCCTTAACCGAGAAGGTTCAGGAAGGAACTCCTACTCAAGTTGAAAAACTTGAAAAGGAGAACTCCTCCCTGAAAACTCAGGTTAAGGATCTTAGATCAGCTTTAGAATGATTTACATCTGGTTCCAAGGGTCTTGACATGATCCTTGGAAAATAGAAATTAGTTCTAAATCGATCCGGACTGGGCTATAGAACCAAATCCTGGCAAAGATCTTACTTTGCTTTACTGAATCAGTCCAGAGGTAAAATTCAGGCATGGGTACCCAAACTGTGCCTGAACAAACCGACTGGATCAAATCAGTATTGGATCCCCAAGGACAAGATTCACATCTTGCCTAATCATTACCGTGGCTTTAGTCCAGGGGGAGCCAAACTGAAAACTATATTTATTGTTAGATAAGATATTTGCTTGCAATATGATTGTTTGCTTGTTTATTTAATTCCTGCAATTTACCATGCTTAGACTTAGGCTAGTTTAAGGACTAAACAAACTTAACTGAAACTTGACAACATAGTATTGGGTGGAGGTGAGATGATAGTACGTTAGGGAAGCCAATTTGGCAGAACTAGCCGAAGCTACCGATCCAAGACCCAAACTAGTTAGACCAGAAATTTTTCAAAGAATAATTTTGAAAATGAAATTTCATTAAAAGGCTTTGTCAAGGAAAGAGTGGATGATCCCATAAGGCTACGGCCAAAGAAGGCCTAGTGCCTCGCTAAGACCTGGAAGCCAGTTTTTGAAATTCAAATTCAAATTATTTTTTTGTCAAATTCGAATCTAACACAAAATTTCAGTTAATTGTAGATTTAAACATCTTTTTTAAAAAAATTCAAAATTAATTAAGTTTTCAAAATTTAAGTGTTTTCAAAACTAATTAAGTAAGTTTTCAAAATTTAATTATTTTTAAAATTAATTAAGCTATCAAAATTTAATTGTTCTTAAAATCAATCAAAATTTTCAAAACAGTCTTAACTATCAAAACTTGTCTCACGAAAACTATAAGGCTAACGTGATTGAAAACCCTAGACTAGGTGAGAAGTAGGATTAAGACTCAATTGGAAATTCTTTTGATACTTATAGTATGAGATAATCTTGTATGTAAGATCATAATCAAACCATGGTCAACATAGTCAAACCATGGTCAAAGTGGTCAAAGCATGATTAACACGGTCAAACCACAGTCAAAACAGTCAAATCAATTCAAACCATGGTCAAACCGATTAAACCATGATCAAACCGATTAAACCATGGTTAAAGGTAGACAAGACACATAATTTGTCTTTACCTACTCTATTCCGGGCGCCCCCTCCAATATCTTTTTCCTACCCTCGAGACAAAAAGCTGCCTATGCCCTTGACCAGGGCGCCCGGAACCATGCGGGCGCCCCCATCACACTCTTTGCAGCAAAAGCTGCAAAAGCAGCCTGTTAAGGGCGCCCGGGTTGTCCCGGGCGCCCCCAACCAGCCGAATTACTGCCTTTGGCAGTAAGCACTGACCAGGGCGCCCGGAAGCTCCCGGGCGCCCCCATGGAAATGCCTATATAAGGCACTCGAATCCCCCCTCTCTTCCCACACCAAAATCAACCTCCTTCTTCACTTCTTTCTCTTCAAGAAGACCTTGCAAGTCCTCATCCTCAACTATGCCTCCCCGAGCTGCCCGGTATAATTATTATTTATTTTTCTTGCATTTAAATTATTTTTAATGCAATATCTTTATGCTTCCTTTAATTTCCTTAACTTAGAAGACGCCGACCAAACCCGGCCAACCCCGGTGTCGAATAAAAGTACAACTATACCGCCGTATAAAAGGACACAACCAAACACGAATATAGCAGCGGAAAAGTAAAGTAAAAGAAACAGAAAACGTGTACTAACATGTACCCCCAACAAAGTAAAAGAAACATCCCGGAATCATCTAGAAGAAATACGCGAACTGGGACAGGCTGCCGGGCACTCCAGACAATCATCCTGAAATAAAAACAGGGAGCTAACGGGGTGAGTCATAATACTCAGCGAATATCTCATCAGATATACAGGATAGTCTAAGCTAGCAATAGAGTAACAGGCAATCGAAATAACACAGGTACATGCAGTGGTAAGCATAACTGGAACAGGAATAGAAATACCATACCAATCTAGCTGAGTCGTCGAAACCAGACATAAGGGTCTCCTATATGTGCATGTCAATCAAATGCAACATCCAAGTATAACAAGCATGGCAAGTGCAAAAGATGCGTATGCACATGGTGCAATGACATGGTCACCTCTGTCGCCGGTCAGACATCGTCACCTATGTACGGGAGGAAGCTGAGCGGAGGCCATCCTCCGGCGTAGAGCTGTGACTGCCGTCCGTACTCTGCCGTCGCTACTCCTGAGCAACCGAGTAGACGGTATGCTGCCGGCGTAACACCCCTACTCCATGACCTATCCTGGCGATATCACTAATAGCCCCAGGCCAAAACCTATCCTGGCGATATCTCTATCAGCCCCAGGCCATCACCTATCCTGGCTATATCACTATCAGCCCCAGGCCATCTTTGGAGGATATCTCTATCTGAGTGTTAACACCAACCCCATGTATATAAATGGGGGAGAGTCCTCTCTCTCTCCACTCCTGGTATATGGACTACTCAAGGAGGGACCTCTGCCTGCTACCACACTCCGATTCACTAACCCATGAGTGCATGAGCGGAGCAGCGCAGAGCACACTACCCATACCCCGTCAACCACTAACCCATGAGTGGTCGTATGGATAGGTCAGTATGACTGTCGACCTGACTCACCCATAAGGGGCCACTGATCGACAGTGATGCACAGTGCACGATGATGCATGACTCTGGTCAAACAGCATCCACTATCTAATCCACCTATATCAACATGATATGCAAGGATCATAAATAATGCACCATAGCCTAGATCCTAATGGTATAGGTATCGCATGCCAGGTATATCATAAACAGTATCAGCAAAGGTAGAGTAGGTATAAAATACTACATTACCCTACCGCTAAACATAGCATATCAAGCATATCAACTATGACTAATCTAAAAGATAAGTCAGAGGTACCCGCCTCCGATATAGTAGATCGTAAGCGAATAGAACCCCCGTCTGAAATAATATCCGCCGTAAGTGGAGTCCAAATCATCAAATCAGTGTCCTGTACCATGAACATAAATTTAGCTATTTACAATAGTACCAATAGCTAAATTAATGCTAAACAATATTAGGATCTAACCCTAACCATCATATGAAATTAATCAACCATACAAAACCCTAACCCATTTACAACTCACGGCAAAGCACAACAAAGCATCCCAGGAACTCAGATCTATGATCACTACTCAACTAAACTGCTACACTGATTAGTAAACATAGCAGAGATCCAAATTGAAAAGAGAAAAAAAAAACCGATTAACTCAAGTAATCATCCGCAAACGCTCACAGTGAACTCTAATCAGCACAGCTCAACGGATTAACCTCCAAGCCAAACACATGATCCCAATTCCTTAGCTAACCGAAAGCCATTTTTCAAGAACACTTCTATCATTCTGTACCCATGATCAAACTATACTAATAATACCTCACAGCAGAAATCTAAACCCAAACATAAACCAAGAATCAAACTCCTTCGTGCTCCATAAAAGATTTAATCGGAAAACCCTAATTATTCAAACAAAGATACTGATAACCCAAGCTCACCTCTATGTGTAAGCGCTAGCAGAAAACCTCAGCTCCCAACCTCAATCAATGCTCAAGATCCGGCTTTCCCCCTTAAGATCGCGCAAGGAGAAAGAAGGTAAATGCCGAGAACCCAATCCCTAGAACGAAGAGGAGAAAGAAAACCTAGATCTGAAGAAGAACACCAAAACCACAATCTGCGCTCGATGGAGAAGAGGGGAAAAACGAATACCTCGATCCAACTCAAGAGAGATAAAGGGAGCTACCCTCCGGTGTCACCTTATCGCCGCAGGAGATCGGTCGCCGGCCTTGGAGCTCCGTTCGCACGAGAAACAGATGGAAGCCGAAGCGGAGGAAAAGAGAAAGGTCGACTCGGGCTGGATGCTAGGGCAAGCGAAGCGATGAACCAACAGAATATATCATTGAACCCTTTTTCAATTAACCCCACCATATTTCGATTTTTTTCTAACATCAACCCTCTGGTTTCGGACATTTTACATTTTAGCCCTTAATGTTTTTGTATTTTAACATTCTCCCCCACTAATTAAAATTTGGTCCCCAAATTGTCATTGCTAATAGTAGACACTAACAGTAGTATATATGAAGTATGCATGTTGAATCGAAACGACAGTACATACCTCAGTCAAATAAATGGGGATATTGTGCTCGGATAGTATCCTCGAGCTCCCAAGTCGCCTCTGCATCCGAGTGATGCTGCCATCCGACCCTGACCAGTCGGATCGTCTTGTTCTGTAGCTGCCGCTCCCGGAACCCCAAGATCCGTACAGGTACCTCCTCATAAGTAGTGTCGGGCTGGAGCGGAACCGGTACCTCGGATAGGATGTGTGTGGGATCTGGCACATAACCTCTCAGCATAGATACATGAAACACGTCGTGAACGCCGGCCAAAGGCGGTGGAAGAGCCAGACGGTAAGCTACAGCTCCAATCCTCTCCAGAATCTGAAATGGACCGATATACCATGGAGCTAGCTTACCTCTGAGATCAAAATGTTTCACCCCCTTCGTGGGTGAAACTCGAAGAAAAACATGGTCACCAGCAGAGAACTCTAATGGTCTGCGTCTCCGGTCAGCATAACTCTTCTGGCGATCCTGTGCTGCTGATAATCTCTGTCTGATAGTCCGTACTAACTCTGCCTCCTGCTGAGCTCTCTCTGGTCCTATCAGCTGTGCCTCCCCAACCTCCTCCCAGAGGGTGGGTGTCCGACATGGCCTACCATACAACGCCTCATACGGCGCCATCTGAATCGCCGAATGATAGCTGTTGTTCTAGGCGAACTCCACCAAGTGTAAATGATCCTCCCAGCTGCCTCCGAAATCCAGAACACATGATCTCAGCAGGCCCTCCAATGTCTGAATCGTACGCTCTGACTGACCGTCTGTCTGCGGGTGGAATGCCGAACTGAACTGAAGATCCGTCCCCAAGGCTCTCTGCAGGCTCTGCCAAAAACGAGAAGTGAATCGAGGATCTCTGTCCGATATAATGCTCAGGGGTACTCCGTGCAATCTGACGATCTCTCGACAATATAACTCCGTTAACCTGTCGAGGGAATCCGTCCTCCGCATAGCTAAGAAATGTGCCGATTTGGTTAATCGATCAACGATCACCCAAATCGCATCATGCCCTCTCCTAGTCCTGGGCAGGCCCACCACAAAATCCATCGTAATGTGTTCCCATTTCCACTCGGGAATGGGAATCCTCTGAAGTAACCCAGCAGGTCTCTGGTGCTCTGCCTTAACCTGCTGGCAGACGAGACATCTAGCAACAAAACTCGCAATGTCCCTCTTCATGTTGTTCCACCAATAGGAACGCCTCAAATCGCGATACATCCGAGTCCCGCCTGGGTGTATCGCGAACCGCGAACGATGAGCCTCCTGTAACAACTCCTCCATGACTGGGTGCGACTCTGGCACACATAGTCTCCCTCGAAAAAACAGAATACCCTCATCGTCCCGCGTAAAGTCAGACGGCTGCCCGGCTGAAATGCGACTGCCCAGAGACTGCAGATGCTGGTCACTGGCCTGCACCTCTCTGATCCTGGACCTAATACCTGACTGCGCAACCATAGTCACCAGCAAACCCCTCTCTGTCTGGGACCGCTCCTCTAATCCCAGCTCTGACAAACTCTGAATCAACTCTGTGACAATCACCCGCTGACAGGCTAAGACTTCTCTGGTCTTCCTACTCAGTGCGTCCGCTACCACATTGGCTTTCCCAGGATGATAGCCAATGGTGCAATCGTAGTCCTTCAGAAACTCCATCCATCTCCTCTGTCGAAGATTCAGCTCCGCTGAGTGAAGAGATACTGAAGACTCCGGTGGTCCGTGAAGATCTCAAAGGGGATCCCGTAAAGAAGGTGCCTCCAGATCTTCAGCGCAAAAATAATAGAGGCCAACTCTAAATCGTGTATAGGGTGTTGGATCGATAGAGCCAATAGAGGGGGGGTGAATATCGGTAAACTTTTTGAATTTATGGAGAGAGTAATTTGCACAGCGGAAAGAAACAAAACACGCGAACACAGTATTTTTACTTGGTTCGGAGCCTAGGTCGACTCCTACTCCAAGGCCCACGATCGTTGATCGTTTACTTTGGGCAATTCTATATGAACGCAAAATTAGTTTACAAGAATAGATTTACAAGTATAGCACCATAAACTTTTAATAAAAAAAAATCTCTTCTTTTACCGACGTCCGGTTGTAGGTTAACTTTCCGGAGCAGCGGGACGTCGTCGCTCGAGTTGGGCAGTTTCCGGAACAAGGCGAGAGCACAGAAGAGCGTAGAAGCTTTGGTTCGAAGTTGTTCTCAAAGGCTTGGGCGTTGGGTGCTATTTATAGCATCCCGGGGCGCCCTGGACGTCGGGGGCGCCCTGCCACGTGTCAAGCGATCCACTTTTAGCTCGGTCAGACGTTATCCCATCCGAATAGGGATAAGTTTGACTCTGGGGGCGCCCTGGTCGCAGAGGGCGCCTTGGCTGACTTCTTCCGCGCAGAAATCTCGGTTGTGGATAAAGATGAAGCTTCACAGTCTTGGGCGCGGGGGCGCCCTGGCTGCTGAGGGTGCCTTGGCTGACGAGGGCGCCCTGGCTGCTGAGGGCGCCCTGCCCAGTAAGCAGCCGAAGCCCTTTTTGCTTCACTCGGTTCTGGTTCACCTTGGGGGCGCCCTGGACACTCAGGGCGCCCTGCTCAGCTGCTGCCTCACTCCTTTGAGGCTCTCTGAGTTGCAGACACACATTCCTTCGGTCCTGCATCCAGGGTTAGTCCAAAACACAATAAAACAATTAGTTTATACAGCCTTAGCTGTCTTGGTTCTGACTTTGGTCTCCAAAATGGAGCCCTAGGTCGAACCGACGCCTACTGTTCCCTCGACGGGGAACGCGTCCTCACCTAACTCCTCTCGGGAGAATTTACCTGATGCCAACCGCTCCTTTGGTTGGACTTTTGCCTGGCGGTCCTTTGCCAGGGCTTGGATGCCGAGCTGTCCTTTGCCCGGTGCCTAGCAGTCCTTCGCTAAGGCTTTTGACTCTGGCATTCCTTCGCCAGTGCCTAGCAGTCCTTCGCTAAGGCTTTTTGCCCTGGCATTCCTTCGCCAGTGCCTAGCAGTCCTTCGCTAGGGCTTTTCCTGTACACTAGAGTAACTTGTTAGACAACAAGTAAGACTTAACTTTTGACCTCTGTTGCCATTATCAAAACACAGGTTTGACTTTGGTGCATTCTGCACCAACAATCTCCCCCTTTTTGATTTATGGCAACCTTAGTTCAAAAAGTTAAGTTTAATCAAAAGCAAGAAATTTGTTCCCTCCCCCTGGAGAGAATCTCCCCCTAGATTTTTCAAAAATTCGTGGGTTTTAAGAAAAACATTACTTGGAGTGAATTTATGCTTTGAAAGCTTAAGTTTTAGGTACTTAAGTTAAAAGTACATAGGAGGGTTTTTGAAGCATCATTTTAGAGTACTAAAAATGTTTGAAGCTTTAAGTTTTAAGGTACTCAAAAGTTTTGAAAGTGTTAACTTAAGTACTTGGTAAGATTTCAAAGGCTTAACTACTTAGTAAGAAAAAACTTTAGTGAACTGAATACTTGAAATCAAGTAGAGCAGTAAAAAAAATTTAGTTACTCTATTCTACAGAGCACAATCATAACTGCCTTCTTAGTGAACTGAACTCAGATTCAGGTAGGAGTTTTGTGAATATATCAGCTAAGTTGGATTTAGAGTCAATATGTTTAAGTACTATTTCACCCCTGGCTACATGGTCTCTTACAAAATGATGTTTGACTTCTATATGTTTGGTTCTTGAATGTTGGATTGGGTTCTTAGTTAAATTAATTGAACTTATATTGTCAATAAATACTTGAGTTTGGGTGTAGTTGAGCTGGAAGTCCTTTAGTGTATGCATCATCCACAAAAGTTGAGCTACACACTCTCCTAAGGCCACATACTCAGCTTCAGTTGTGGATAGGGCTACACAGTGTTGTTTTCTGCTGCACCAACTAACTAGACTCTGTCCTAACAGTTGGCAGCTTCCACTTGTGCTCTTTCTATCTAATTTACATCCAGCATAATCAAAATCTGAGTATCCTATCAAATCAAAAGTTGAGGTCCTAGGATACCAAATTCCTACATTTAGGGTGCCCTTTACATATCTTAGTATTCTTTTTAGGGCTGCTAAGTGTGTTTCCTTAGCACAGGTTTGGTACCTAGCACACATCCCTATAGCAAAGAGAATGTCAGGTCTACTGGCTGTAAGGTACAGTAGGCTACCTACCATACTCCTATAGAGTTTGGGGTCCACTGGTTTACCATCAGGGTCACTATCTATTTTACATTAGTGGCAATGGGTGTACTTATACTTTTAGAGTTATCCATTTTAAATTTCTTTATCAATTCTTTAGCATACTTAAATTGATGAACGTAGTTTCCATCCTTAGTTTGTTTAATTTGTAAGCCTAGGAAAAAGTTAAGCTCACCAACTAAGCTCATTTCAAATTCATTTTCCATTATTTTGACAAACTCTTTTAGGAAGTTTGTGTTGGTGGATCCAAAAATTATGTCATCTACGTAAATTTGTTGGTGCAGGAAGCACCATATCGAACCTGGTTTTGATATTGGCAAAGGATTCAAAGTTAAGTTTATTTGTGATCTAACAATGTTACTCAAGTGTGCAGAGACAAAGTCCTAGCGAAGGAATGCTAGGCACCTGGCGAAGGACTGCCAGTATTCAAGCCCTAGCGAAGGACTGCTAGGCACCTGGCGAAGGACTGCCAGTATCCAAGCCCTAGCGAAGGACTGCTAGGCACCTGGCGAAGGACTGCCAGTATCCAAGCCCTAGCGAAGGACTGCTAGGCAACTGGCGAAGGACTGCCAGTATCCAAGCCCTAGCGAAGGACTGCTAGGCAACTGGCGAAGGACTGCCAGTATCCAAGCCCTAGCGAAGGACTGCTAGGCAACTGGCGAAGGACTGCCAGTACCCAAGCCCTAGCGAAGGAATGCTAGGCACCTGGCGAAAGAATGTCAGGGTAAAAAGCCCTAGCGAAGGACTGCTAGGCACCGGGCGAAGGACAGCTCGGCATCCAAGCCCTGGCAATGGACCGCCAGGCAAAAGTCCAACCAAAGGAGCAGTTGGCATCAGGTAAATTCTCCCGAGAGGAGTAGGTGAGGACGCGTTCCCCGTCGAGGGAACAGTAGGCGTCGGTTCGACCTAGGGCTCCATTTTGGAGACCAAAGTCAGAACCAAGACAGCTAAGGCTGTATAAACTAATTGTTTTATTGTGTTTTGGACTAACCCTGGATGCAGGACCGAAGGAATGTGTGTCTGCAACTCAGAGAGCCTCAAAGGAGTGAGGCAGCAGCTGAGCAGGGCGCCCTGAGTGTCCAGGGCGCCCCCAAGGTGAACCAGAACCGAGTGAAGCAAAAAGGGCTTCGGCTGCTTACTGGGCAGGGCGCCCTCAGCAGCCAGGGCGCCCTCGTCAGCCAAGGCGCCCTCAGCAGCCAAGGCGCCCCGCGCCCAAGACTGCGAAGCTTCATCTTTATCCACAGCTAGATTTCTGCGCAGAAGAAGTCAGCCAAGGCGCCCTCTGCGACCAGGGCGCTTCCAAGGTCAAACTTCATCCCTGTTCGAGCGGGATAGAAGTTGACCGAGCAATCTGCGGATCGCTTGACACGTGGCAGGGCGCCCCCGACGTCCAAGGCGCCCCGGAGTGCTATAAATAGCACCCAACGCCCAAGCCTTTGACAACAACTTCGTACCAAAGCTTCCACGCTCTTCTGTGCTCACGCCTTGCTCCGGAAACTGCCCAACTCGAGCGACGACGTCCCGCTGCTCCGGAAAGTCAACCTACAACCGGACATCGGTAAAAGAAGAGATTTTTTATTAAAAGTTTATGGTGCTATACTTGTAAATCTATTTTTGTAAACTAAATTTGCGTTCATATAGAATTGCCCAAAGTAAACGATCAACGATCGTGGGCCTTGGAGTAGGAGTCGACCTAGGCTCCGAACCAAGTAAAAAATACTGTGTTCGCGTGTTTTAATTTCTTTCCGCTGTGCAAATTGCTCTCTCCATAAATTCGAAAAGTTTACCGATATTTACCCCCCCTCTATCGGCTCTATCGATCCAACAAGTGGTATCAGAGCGGGGAAGCTCAAATTTGGTGCAACCACCAATTTGAGAGTTTTTCGGATTTACAAATTTTTTTTATTATTTCTTTTTTTTAATCAACACTACTCGATCTTTTCGGCCTTTTATTTTCAATAAATAATATCTGTAGGTGTATTTAAAAAATCCTTATGTCTTTTTCAATTTTGAATACTCATTTTTTCACTATAAGTCAAAATTGATAAAACAAACAATTTTTGAAAATTTGTCATAATTTTTTTTATTATTATTTTAATATTTTTTCTCGAAATTCGTGCTACCTTAATTCGAGCATTTTTTTTAACATTAAATCCTTACTTTTTCCATCATTAATCAGAATAGTCAATTTTTAAAAATCTGTCTCAAGCTTTTTAATATTATTTTATTATTATTCTACCTCGAAATACGTGCAATATTTTTGTAGGGCCACCTTTTCGTCTCCCGCACTACTAATCCAAGACCAAGTCTTGGTACATTCTGTTATTTCTTTTGTGTGCAAGGGTTATTTTTAAATGGTCAACCAAGAGTCGAATAGTGTCCGTCCACCGCTATTCTCCGGCGAGAACTTCAGCTTTTGGAGAAGACAAATGGAGTCCCTTCTGAAGGCCCACATGGACTTATGGCGGATCATCCAAACAGGATTCTCTCTTCCCGTAGAAGATGAGTTATCCATCGAATGGGACAAATTGGATGAACACACCCTCAACCAAATTGAGACCGATGCAAGAGCAACTGCAATCCTGCAATGTGGCCTAACCAAGGAGCAACTCGAGCTAGTAGGTCCATGCAAATGTGCTAGAGAAATCTGGGAAAAATTGATTAATTGTCATCAAGAGATCTCAAATGAAGAAGAAGATCAGGTAAATTATCTTGCCCTTTCAGTCCAAACACAAACAGCCGAGTCAGAGTTTGAACCCGAATCCAAAATCGAACCAGAATTAGACGACGAATTGACTGAGACGGTAACCAATTTCGAACTCTTTTCAAAATTAGAATTAAATAATTAAACAGATACTATAATGGTCGAGGAAGGTGTAAATTTTATTGCAGGGAAAACTCCTAAAGAACCACCACAGAAGGAGCTTCAACCAGTACCCGAGTCCGACTCAGACACAGAATCAGAAGATGAGCCTAGATTCGAGGTGGCAAGAATCAAGGGGGAGATTCCCAATAAAGAACCAAAAGGTAAAAGTGTAAATTCAAATTTTAATCATGTAATCTGTTACACATGCAAGGAGAGAGGGCACTATCAAAATCAGTGCCCTACTCGTAAGACTCGGTCTACACCACCGGCGACAAAGGAATCAGTTCCAAAAGCACGAAAGAACAAAAGTCGCATTCAATGCTTCAAGTGCCAGGAGTTCGGGCATTACAAAAGTGAATGCACAGATAAAAGAGCTACCAAGAATGCCGAACAAACAATCAACAAAGGTAAATTTACAGTATTTGAAAATCCGTTATTTACCTTGAATAATGTGATTGATTCATGTAACTTAATTAAAACAAATTTCAGAAAATTGAAACAAGAAAATGAAACCCTAAAACATAAGGTCAATAAGTTAGAAAATTTAATTCATAATCTTGCTAATTTCGAAAATCCGGAGTATTACTCCAATTGTGACCTTACTTAGACAATTGTTTGTTTTAATTATGTGTTTTATTTTTGCTTAGAATAAGGATTGGGACTAAATCAGTTAATTGAAAATTGAACAATATAGTATTGGGTGGAGGTGAGATGATAGTACGTTAGGGAAGCCAATTTGGCGGAACTAGCCGAAGCTACCGATCCAAGACCCAAAGTAGTTAGACCAGAAATTTTTCAAAGAATAATTTTGAAAATGAAATTTCATTAAAAGACTTTGTCAAGGAAAGGGTGGATGATCCCATAAGGCTACGGCCAAAGAAGGCCTAGTGCCTCGCCAAGACCTGGAAGCCAATTTTTGAAATTCAAATTCAAATTATTTTTTGTTAAATTCGAATCTAACACAAATTTTCAGTTAATTTTAGATTCAAATATCTCTTTTCAAAATAAATTTAAATTGTGTTTAAAAAATTAATTTAACTTTTTAAAATTATTCATGGTCTTTTCAAAATAAATCTTCTACTAAAACCTGTCTCACAAAAACCCTTAAGGTTAACATGCTTGATCATGTAGAACTGGGTGAGACATCTAGGACCTAAATGCATAACTCACTACCCTTTCAAATAAAATATACTTTCAAAAGTTATTCAAAATTGTCTCTATTTGTCAAATTAATTCAGTTTACTGTGCCTACTTTTTCGTCCCTTTATTATTGAATTTCATGATACACTCATTTTAAATAGAATCTAAGTTTTTTTTGTTAATCAAACTTAGTCAACATAGTCAAACCTGGTCAACACTGAAATCCCTTAAGGAATTTAGATAAAAGTTAGACTGTGTCGGATACAGGGGGAGTTTTCTTTTAATATTTTTCAAAAAAAAAATAGATTTTTTCAAAAACCTTATGCTCTAAAATTTAGTAACATCTCAAAATAAGGTTTTCAAAAATTTGATTCAAAAACCTCGTATATTACTCTTTAAATAATTATCATCATGATTTTCGAAAACTGTGCTATCATTTCAAGTCGTGTTTTCAAAAATTATCTTCTTAAAAATTATCATACTTTAAAAGTTATTCTTTTGATTTTGGTAAACCCTAAAGACATAGAGGAAGGTCCACTACTTCATGATCTACAAGGACTCCAAGGAAGTGTCAAATTTAGGGGGAGTCTAAATCGAAAGAAATTAATTCTAACTATTTGTTTAAATTATTAGATAATTCTTATAATTTGAGTCAAACCTTATGACTCAGAGGAAGATCGCTTGTAGTCAACAAGCTTCCTAGGACTGGGTCAAGCTCAGGGGGAGATTAAATTAAAAGAATTATTAAACTGACAAATAATTTTTCAAATTATATGTTTTCATGCACTGCACTTTTTAAATCCTGTTGAAAACATAAATAAATATTCTTTCAAAATAAAAGTACTTATAATTTTGCTTATATTCTTTTTGCTTATATTCTTTTTGCTTATATATACTATCATTTTCAAAATTTTGCTTGACTTTAGAATACTTTTGAAAATAATATTAAAAATTTTCAAAAGCACTTATATTTTTCAAAAATACATAATATTTTTCAAAAGTACTTATATTTTTCAAAATATGCAGAACATCTTTCAAAAGTACTACTATTTTTCAAAAGTACTATTCTTTACAAGGTACTAATGTTTACAAAGTACGAATATTTTTTTCGATTTCAAAAGTGGAATTTAACTAAGTGTTTTTTTTTTCAAAACTCATAGGCTCTGATACACAAACTTTCTCTTAAAACTTATTTTAAAATATATTTCTTTATTGATATATATATATAGCCAAGGGGGAGAGCAAGAAATAGAGAAAGGAATTTTTTTTCTCCTTTTCAAAAAGAAAAATTCTAAGTATGTTAAATTTTTTAAGTACATGTTTTTCCTAAGTAAAATTTTTCTTAGTAAACAAAATTTGTCTGAGCAAAAACTTTTAAATATTGACAAATGTTCCTAAGTAAAGTTTTTTGGTGAAAAACTTGTCTAGAAAATTCTTAAAGATTTTGTTGTTTTTACAAAGTATTTCCAAGTATATTCTTCTAAGTGTGCAAATTCTTTTAAAACAAAATTTTCCCAATTCTCAAAGTTGAAATTTTTTAGGGAAATTTGGATTCAAAATTTTGCCTAACTATTTTTTTTAAAGCTTTTCACAAAATTTAGGCTTGCTTTTACTTTTTTTTGAAACACCTTGTCAAAAACTTATTTTTGGTAAAACTCAAACCTCTCTATTAGATACCTTGTTCACCCATGTTTATTTTTGATATATGTCAAAGGGGAGGAAAGGTCAAAGTTATGTATTTTATAACACAAGTACTCAGGGTTTTAGGGGGAGTATGAGAATTAAAAGTTTTTTTTAAATCTTAGTTAAGTATTTTATAACACAAGTACTCAGGGTTTTAGGAGGTTTTTTAAATCTTACTTTGTGTTAGTAAATGTTATAAAGTTTTTATTGCTATACTTCATTTTTACATTATGTTCTTAACAGTTTTCTACTTAACTTTGAATTGTGTTGCCATAATCAAAAAGGGGGAGATTGTTGGTGCAGGAAGCACCATATCGAACCTGGTTTTGATATTGGCAAAGGATTCAAAGTTAATTTTATTTGTGATCTAACAATGTTACTCAAGTGTGCAGAGACAAAGTCCTAGCGAAGGAATGCTAGGCACCTGGCGAAGGACTGCCAGTATTCAAGCCCTAGCGAAGGACTGCTAGGCACCTGGCGAAGGACTGCCAGTATCCAAGCCCTAGCGAAGGACTGCTAGGCACTGGCGAAGGACTGCCAGTATCCAAGCCCTAGCGAAGGACTGCTAGGCACCTGGCGAAGGACTGCCAGTATCCAAGCCCTAGCGAAGGACTGCTAGGCAACTGGCGAAGGACTGCCAGTATCCAAGCCTAGCGAAGAACTGTTAGGCAACTGGCGAAGGACTGTCAGTACCCAAGCCCTAGCGAAGGAATGCTAGGCACCTGGCGAAGGAATGCCAGGGTAAAAAGCCCTAGCGAAGGACTGCTAGGCACCGGGCGAAGGACAGCTCGACATCCAAGCCCTAGCAATGGACCGCCAGGCAAAAGTCCAACCAAAGGAGCGGTTGGCATCAGGTAAATTCTCCCGAGAGGAGTAGGTGAGAACGCGTTCCCCGTCGAGGGAACAGTAGGCGTCGGTTCGACCTAGGGCTCCATTTTGGAGACCAAAGTCAGAACCAAGACAGCTAAGGCTATATAAACTAATTGTTTTATTGTGTTTTGGACTAACCCTGGATGCAGGACCGAAGGAATGTGTGTCTGCAACTCAGAGAGCCTCAAAGGAGTGAGGCAGCAGCTGAGCAGGGCGCCCTGAATGTCCAGGGCGCCCCCAAGGTGAACCAGAACCGAGTGAAGCAAAAAGGGCTTCGGCTGCTTACTGGGCAGGGCGCCCTCAGCAGCCAGGGCGCCCTCGTCAGCCAAGGCGCCCTCAGCAGCCAAGGCGCCCCGCGCCCAAGACTGCGAAGCTTCATCTTTATCCACAGCGAGATTTCTGCGCAGAAGAAGTCAGCCAAGGCGCCCTCTACGACCAGGGCGCCTCCAGGGTCAAACTTCATCCCTGTTCGAGCGGGATAGAAGTTGACCGAGCGATCTGCGGATCGCTTGACACGTGGCAGGGTGCCCCCGACGTCCAGGGCGCCCCGGAGTGCTATAAATAGCACCCAACGCCCAAGCCTTTGACAACAACTTCGTACCAAAGCTTCCACGCTCTTCTGTGCTCACGCCTTACTCCGAAAACTGCCCAACTCGAGCGACGACGTCCCGCTGCTCCGGAAAGTCAACCTACAACCGGACGTCGGTAAAAGAAGAGATTTTTTTATTAAAAGTTTATGGTGCTATACTTGTAAATCTATTTTTGTAAACTGAATTTGCGTTCATATAGAATTGCCCAAAGTAAACGATCAACGATCGTGGGCCTTGGAGTAGGAGTCGACCTAGGCTCCGAACCAAGTAAAAAATACTGTGTTCGCGTGTTTTAATTTCTTTCCGCTGTGCAAATTGCTCTCTCCATAAATTCGAAAAGTTTACCGATATTCACCCCCCCCCCTCTATATGTTCTATCGATCCAACAAAATTTGGGCAATGAACATATCTTTTCCTAGAGTTTTAATAAATAGAGTTGAGTCAATTTGGCCTTGTTTGAATTCTTTAGAAGTTAAGTAGGTTGATAAACGTTCATACTAGGCCCTAGGTGCTTGTTTTAACCCATATAAGGCTTTAGTTAGTTTGTAAACGTGGTTAGGTTTGTCTAAGTCCTCAAACCCTGGGGGTTGTCCTACGTAAACTTCTTCTTTAATGAATCCATTTAAGAAGACTGACTTTACATCCATTTGATATAACTTAAATCCTTTATGGGATGCAAAGGCTAACAACATTCTAATGGACTCAAGTCTAGCTACTGGGGCATATGTTTCATCGTAGTCTAATCCCTCTACTTGGCTGAAACCCTTTGCTACTAAGCGGGCTTTATTTCTGACTATTTCTCCTTGATCATTCAGCTTATTCCTAAAGACCCACTTAGTGTCAATCATGGATTTGCCCTCAGGTTTAGGTACTAATTCCCAGACTTGGTTTCTCTCGAATTGAGCTAGTTCTTCTTGCATCGCTATGATCCAATCAGGATTAGGTAGGGCTTCCTCTATAGTTTTGGGTTCAATTTTTGATATCATAGTTATTTGGCTAAGGTTCCTATAGGAGGACCTAGTCCTGACTCCTAGAGTTGGATCACCCACAATTTGATCGGTTGGGTGACTAAGTCTGGGTTTCTTTGTTCTTCTAGAGCTTGGTTCAGCCTCAGGTCCAGCTGGTTGGTTTGGTTCACTATTTGATTCGACTCTTTGGGCTGGTTCATTTGTTGGTTCGATTCTTGGTTCAGTTAATTCATTCATTGGTTCAATAGTTAGTTCATGTAAGGGTTCAATTAATGGTTCAATAATTTGTTCATTATTTTCTTGGTCAGAGTTTGATGAAATTGGGTCTGGATTATTAGATGTTGAATTGATTTCTTCATCGAAAATTAAGTTTGTTGTTTCTTCAATTTTCTTAGTTTGTTTGTTGTAAGCTCTATAGGCTTTACTTGTGGTTGAATACCCTAGGAAAATACCTGGGTTTGACTTGGATTAAAATTTTCCTAAATAGTCTTTGGTGTTTAGGATATGGACTTTGCACCCAAAGACCCTTAGGTAATGTAGGTTTGTGAGTCTATGGTAGTACAGTTCATAGGGGGTTTTGTTGTGTCGTTTGTTAATCAAAACCCTATTTTGGATATAACAGACTGTACTAGTTACTTCTGCCCAAAATTGGTTTGCTAGTTTAAATTCGTTGAGCATAGCCCTAGCGGCTTCTTGTAATGTTCTATTTCTTCGCTCGACTATCCCATTTTGTTGGGGGGTTCTAGGACACGAAAATTCATATAAATACCCATTTACCTTACAGAATTCCTCAAACTGTTGATTCTCAAACTCTCCCCCGTGATCACTCCTAAGTCTTTTAATTTTAGTGTCGTTTTGATTTTCAATTAGTTTACAGAATTCAATAAATAGGTTTAGGGTTTCATCTTTGGTTTTTAGGAACCTAACCCAGGTAAACCTAGAGTAATCATCAACTATTACTAAGCAGTATCAGTTCCCGCTTAGTGACTTGGCTCCATATGAATCAAATAGGTCAAGGTGCAGGAGCTCAAGTGTGGTTTGAGTTAAATCAGACTGGATTAGTTTGTGATTGGATTTGGTTTGTTTACCTTGATTACATGATTCACATATTAGGTTTTCATTATTTTTTATTTTGGGGATACCTTTGATTAAGTCAAGTTGGGTAATTTTTGAGATAGTTCTCAAATTGGTATGACCTAATCTCCTATGCCAGAGGTTTGATTGTTCTAATTGTGTTAACATACATTTGGGTATAAGGGGAAGATTTATAGTGTATACATTGTTTTTCCTAGTGCCCTTAAGTATGATTTCTAAGTCTTGTTCATTTCTAATCAGGCAGTTAGAATTGTTGAAAGTAACTATATAACCAGAATCACATAACTGACTTATGCTAAGCAAGTTAAAATTAAAGTTTTCAACCAATAGAACTTTCTTAATAATGAAATCAGATTTAAGCTCAATATTACCTGACCCAATTACCTTGAGTGTAGCATTATTGCCAAATGCCACTGAGCCTAGGTTTTTGAGTTTGAGCTTGGTGAACTTCAATTTATCTCCAGTCATGTGTCTGGAGCAACCGCTATCCAACATCCATTGGTCCAAATCTTTATGTTCCTACGCATAAAGAATTTTCTTGATTTGGATCCAATTAGAATCAGGAATAGCTTAAATTGAGTTTCACTGCCTAGTCTGTCTCACCCAAATCTAGGGTTTTCAATCACGTTAACCTTATAGGTTTTGTGAGACAGGTTTTGATAGTTTTGAAAGTTGAAAGTTTATTTTAAAAATAATTAAATTTTGAAAACTTAATTAATTTTGAAAATGATTAAATTTTTGAAAAGATATTTAAATCTACAAATAACTGAAATTTTGTGTTAGATTCGAATTTGACAAAAATTAATTTGAATTTGAATTTTAAAAATTGGCTTCCAGGTCTTAGCGAGGCACTAGGCCTTCTTTGGCCGTAGCCTTATGGGATCATCCACCCTTTCCTTGACAAAGCCTTTTAATGAAATTTCATTTTCAAAATTATTCTTTGAAAAATTTCTGGTCAAACTAGTTTGGGTCTTGGATCGGTAGCTTCGGCTAGTTCCACCAAATTGGCTTCCCTAACGTACTATCATCTCACCTCCACCCAATACTATGTTGTCAAGTTTCAGTTAAGTGTGTTCAGTCCTTATACTAACCATTTCTAATTTTAAGCATGGTAAATTGCAGAAATTTTAAATAAACAATCAATCAAACAATTTGCAATCAAAAAATTAAATTTTAATGAACTATAAATATTGTTTTCAGTTTGGCTCCTCCTGGACTAAAGCCACGGTGATGGTTAGGCAAGATGTGAATCTTGTCCTTGGGGATCCAATACTGATTTGATCCAGTTGGTTGGTTCAGGCACAGTTTAGGTACCCATGCCTGAATGTTTCCTCTGGATTGATTCAGTACAGCCAAATACGATCTTTGTCGGGATTTGGTTCGGTAGCCAAGTCCGGATCGATTTAGAATTAACTTCTGTTTCCCAAGAATCATGTCAAGATTTTTGGAACCAGAAGTAAATCGTTCTAAGGCTGATCTAAGATCCTTAACCTGAGTTTTCAGGGAGGAGTTTTCCTTTTCAAGTTTTTCAACTTGAGTAGGAGTTCCTTCCTGAACCTTCTCGGTTAAGGGTTTATAGTCAGCTTCCTCTTTCAGGAGTTTTACTTCCTGTCGGAGGGACTCGACTCGGAGTTTGGCTTTTTCCAAATCTCGAGAAAGAAACGAAATTAATTCACTTAATTGACATCTATTAAAACCAGTTACCTTAATTTCGTCGTCTTCTGTAAAAGTTAGCTCGCCGTCGTCCTGTTCTGATTCTGACTCAGTCTCGACTTTTTCTGAGGCGGTCAGGGCTAGTAGGTTTGACTGGGGTGCTTCCTCTTCTTCTTCTGAGGAAGATTCGTCCCAGGTTGCTTGGAGTGCCTTTTTCCTTCTTGTCTTCTTGGTCTCCTTCAGATTTGGACATTTTGTCTTGTAGTGGCCCTTCTTCTTGTACTCGTAGCAGGTTACGTTGGGCTTGTGTTTATCATTTGATGGTTCAGCTGGTTCGTGTTAGTGATATGAGAGAAGTGTCCTAAGGCAATCGCCTTATGATTGTAAACATTTATTTTAATAAATGATAATTCACTATTTGAGTATACATGTTTGTGTATTTGATTGGGATCTTAAACTCATCTACTGAATGTCCGCAATACAATTCACAGCATAAGAGAATTTGTGATGAAGATCACAACTAGTGATTATCTCTACATGTGCAATTGTGAAGTATTGAAAATATCCCTAGTCGATGAATTGATAAAAACGAACACTATCAATTCCGTTGAGACTAGCATGGGTTATTCTCTAATCAGCTGATTCTCACTGGCTGGTGACATTGGGATGTCCGGAGATAAACATGGATGCTAGTTAAGGGAACTAGTTCATTGGAGTGACTAGCTGTAAAACTTCATATGGTAATCTACATATAGATATGTCAATGAAAGTTATTACTGCAGCTTAAGTGCGATGTTCCTTTGACTTGCGGTGTTCAAGTCATCTTGGTCATGGAGACTTATACTTTAACATCTTAAGCAAGCATCTCCAAGGAGGTGTGGACCCAGGATGATTGGGTATAAGCCGAAGTGCCCGAAGATGTTTGAACAGCTTACAAAGGATTCACCACTCCTTGCGAGGAGATGTATACCCAGGCCTATCGTCGGATTGTTACTCAAAGCCTCTGGCCAGAGCATGTCATGTATAGAGTGCGAGTCTCTAAAATACATGAGAGTAATTAGAAATCCAAAGGTCGAGAAAGACACTACTTGGGCTAGGTGTGACGTAGTCAGTCTAGTGGGGACTGACACAAACAGACCATGTCCTGAACCAAGTGGGTATAAGATGGTGAAGGGAATGAGGCACGACTCATTAGAGCTGCTGAAGGGTTTCAGAAATATTTCTGAGGTCAACCGTTGATCTTTCGATTAATTGGGGGTCATGATGTACTACTAGGTGCCACTCATGATCGTTCTATAATTGGTTGATTATAGACGACCAACATAAATCAAAAGCCTATTTAGTCACACGCACTACGAGTAATCCGAGGGATTTAAAACGAGTTGAAAATTAGATTTTCTGATCAAGAGAAATAAGTCGAATCTGAATTTATCAGAGACGCAACGGAAACTAAAAATGGCTAAGTCTTTTAAAGGCTTATTGGGCGAATTAAATGAGTTTAATTCGCGAGGGATCGGGCTTGAAGTGGCCGGCCAAAGAGGGTGTCCACCCTCTTGGTTTGGCCGGCCAATACAAAGGGGAGAAACCAATTTAATTGGTTTAATTAATAAAATAAATCAAGTGCGATTTGTTTTATAAAAATTATGGATAAATAAATTTATTTTCATGCAAATTAAAATAAACTTTAAATGGTTTATTTTTATTTTATAAAATCAATTATGAATTGATTTTTTCATGATAAGAAAAATTTATATAATAAATTTATTCTTTTTATGGAAATTAAAATGAACCATGGATTGATTTATTTTATTTTATAAAATCAATTATGAATTGATTTTTCCATGATAAAGAAAAATTTATATAATAAATTTATTCTTTTTATGGAGATTAAAATAAACTTTAAATGGTTTATTTTTATTTTATAAAATCAATTATGAATTGATTTTTTCATGATGAGAAAATTTATATAATAAATTTTATGAAAATTTATTCCATAATTAAAAGAGAGAAGTATTTGTTTTATTATAAAATTAGTTATAATAAAACTTGGTTTAAACGGAATAATTCATAAGAGAATTTATAGGATAAATTTGTTATGAAAATTCCGTTAAGAGGGAGACTTGGCAAGGGAGATGCTACTATATAAAGGAACCAAAGGCAAGCCTTGAATTCCAATCAATAGAGTAATCAAGAGATTAATTCTCTCCCTCTCTCTCTCTTATTCTCTTCCTCCCCTTCTCTTCCCCTTAGGGCCGGCGCCCCTTGTTCCTCTTAGGGCCGGCGCCCCAAGCTCCCATTAGGGCCGGCGCACCATCCACCCATCTAGGGTTGGCGTGAGCAACAACAACCAAGGAAGAGCTAAAGAAGAAGAAGAAGAAGCAGGTCGCAACTCCTTCCTTCTCGGAATTTTGATTCCGTTTCTTGGTGGTTAGTTTCCTTTCTTCTCTCTTGATCTTCTAGTTGTGCCAATAGAGAATCTAGTAGTTCTCGTCGGCACAAAACTCTTGACTTTGCGAAGTCATCCCGAAGAGAACTCGGCGTGGACGCGAATAGAGGCGAAGCTTCCAAGGGACGCTACGGTTGGATCTCGTCCCTTACTTCGAGTTACGCGAGGTACTAAGTAAATTAGTTTACTTTTCCACAAAGTTTTAATTTATGATTATGTCCACACATCATAAGGTTGCATGCTAGATACGTGGTTAAAATAATTTAGGAAATTATTTTATGCTAATTCTTCCGCTGCACGTAAAAAATTTAAAATTTTACGAACCCGTATCCTTGTCAACATGCACCCGGTCCCAACAGTTCGTCCTTTCTTCGGCTTGTCCTCCGTATGTTGGCTTGATTTTTTAATTTTTTGTAGTAGCTTCGGGCCAATCGGACCAGCTCAGATTGTTCTTCATCTTCATCTTCTTCGTCTGAATCAGAGTTGGGCTCGGGTTGAGGTTGAGGTTTCTTTTTTGTTGATTTTCCAGTTTTTCCTGCAAAAAAGGCAATACTCTTCTCGGCCATATTATAGTTAGTCTGCTCATGAAGTTCTAACTCAGAAAATAATTCATCTAATTTAATTTTGGAGAGATCCCTTGACACCTTGTATGCATCTACCATAGATGCCCACAAGGTATTTCTAGGGAAAGCGTTTAGGGCATACCTTATTAGGTCACGGTTTTCGACCTTGTGACCTATCGTGTGAAGACCGTTCATTAATTCTTGGATGCGTGCGTGGAGTTGGGCTGCTGTTTCGTTGTCGGCCATCTTGATAGTGTACAATTTGTTCAGGAGCAGATCCCTCTTGCTGATCCTGGTGTCTAACGTTCCTTCGTGTAGCTCAATCAATTTTGCCCATAGCTCTTTGGCACTGTTGAAGGGGTCTACTCGGTTCAGCTCTTCCTTTGTCAGCCCGCATTGTAGGGTTTGTGTTGCTTTTGCATCGGCTTCTATTTTGCGTTTTAGGGTGTTGTCCCACTCCGAGTAGCTTTGTGGTTGTCCTTCGGCGTCTTTAGGGATCTCCAGACCGGACTGGATGATGATCCACATATCCACCTGAGTTTTCAGGTGGACCTCCATACGACTTTTCCAGTAAAAAAAGTCTTCTCCACTGAAAAGTGGAGGTCTGGCGGTGCTGAATCCCTCTTGCATGGCCAGTGACCCTCCTTGCCACAATGATGGCAAGTTCCTTTTGGTTTTTTTTCAGTCTTTTTGGTCTTTTTCTTCTTTCCTTTATTCTGTTCTTTGGCCTTCCTCTTAGAACCTTTCTTCGAGGAACCAACTAACAGAACCGTCTTTTGATCCGGCTTTACAGAAGGCTCTACAGTCTTCAGCAGGTTGAGCAACTCAGGAATGGTAGTTTCCAGTTTGTTCATCCGATAGTTCATCACAAATTGTGAATAACTTTTGGGCAAACAATTCAGAATTAAGTCAATACTTAGTTTATGATCCATTGCAAAACCGAGTGTGCTCAGTCGCTCAATGTGCCCCAACATCTTTAACACAAACTGCGAGGCAGAAGTGCCTTCCTGCATCTTAGTGGTGAAGAGGAGTCTGGAGACTTCGAACCTTTCGGATCTCGCCTGCTCTTCAAACAACTCATGAAGATGAAAGATGATGGTATAAGCATCCATATGCTCATGCTGCTTTTGCAGCTCAGGTACCATAGAGGCTAGCATAATGCAACTCGCAAGTTCAAAATCAGTCACATGTTTCTGATAGGCCACTAACTGTTCTGGAGTTGCACCCTCTGGTGGACGGTTGGGAAGTTGATCTTCAATGACATAAGCAAGCTTCTCTGCCTTGAGGACTATCCTCAGGTTTCGAAGTCAGTCCATGAAGTTCGGCCCAGTCAGTTTATTGGTGTCCAAAATGGAACGCAAGTTTAGAGAAGACATGATCAAGTGATTAACCTAGAAATACAAATTGAGCTTATGTGAGAAGATGATAAAGAATGTATCAATATACATTAATTAAAAAATCCTATTTATTTTTCAAATTGAATAACCCTTTTTATCAATTCGGGAGATTGTTGGAGCATCTCCAAATAGGTTGATATCCAACCATAGATAAAAACAACCATGGTTGTGGCCATCAAGTTTTTCTTAGCTATGAAGGTAGGTAATTATACCGATTACACATCACATATATGTAACTATCACTTTATGCTATCAACTAATTGAATGTTTGCATAAATCATTGGGTTGTTAACTCATTAACAAGTATGTAACAATGTACATAGCACCCAACTGCACCTCTCTTTACATCGACCTTGGCTGTGGCACAACAAATCGATGCTCCAAGCTTAAGGCTGACCCATGAATCAAGAAATAGTTTTAATATGGTTGGAGCTCATTCAACCGTTTAGTAAAGCTTGGATGTGTCCAACAACCAAAACTAAGGATTGACCTCTGACTCCTACTATATTATTCATAAACTAATTCCATGGTTTGAACATGTTGAGGTTCAAGCCGGGCATGGATGTGTCCATCAACCCAAACGAGAAACAAAACTCCGATTCTAACCATATTAATGGAAGGTGTTGGCCTTAATATTTTTAAGGGGTTTTGGGTCTCATCCTTTCTTTTCTAAGCACATTCATGACATATAATTATGTCATGACTAACGATTTCCTTAATAAAGTATGTATGTGACTTAATTTATCAAGTCTCATTAATTGAATTAGGAACCGGATTTCCTAATTCTAATTTCATACTTTATTGAAGGAATTGTTTTGGGAAACAATTTCCTAAATTGTCATAATCAATTTCGGAAATAATATGTTTTAAGACTTTGATTTCTCTAAATCAAATCTTATTAAATTAAGAGAGAGATTCCCTTAATTCAACCACATATTATTTTCATGAAAATCTCATTTAAGAAAACTCTATAGAAAATTATTTTCCTAATTAATTTTGGAGACAACAATATGTAAGAGCATCACCTCTTAAATCATATTTTATTTATGGATTTAATTAATTACAACAAATTGTTTTCTAAGGGTGGCTCCCCGAGGCTCAGATACCCAAAGAAAAGTAATTTGTCGTAAATCCAATTTGGTCCGCTTCGGAAGCGTAACCAAATTAAACATGACAATTTCTTTTAAAATTGGGAAATTAAATTACAACAACTAACTTTAAATTGGACGGCTCCCCGAGGCTCAATCCAAAATAAAGAATTTTGTTGACAATTTAAAAACCAATTCAAATTTAATTGTCAATTAATTGTCCATAAATTTGTCTAGACTTTCTTGAAAGAAAGTGCACAAAATTGCGAGATTTCATAATAGGTTTTTAGAATATTTGTAAGTTTCTGGTACAAAGAAAACTTACATATTTCTAAAATTAAAAAATTTCTAAAATAGAAAATTTCCAAAATTGGAAAGTTTCCAAAGATGGAAAGTTTTCACAATTATTATAAAATTTCAAAAACTAGAAAATTTCAAAAGTTTACGAAATTTCATGAGGATTTCCAAACTTAGAAATTCGTAAATCTAAAATTTATTATAATTGGAAAGTTTCCATAATTGAAAATTTTTTCAAAATTGAGATTATGACAAAGTATTCCGCAAAATAATTATATGATTATGTCGAACACTAACCGGCTCTGATACCACTGTTGGGACCGGGTGCATGTTGACAAGGATACGGGTTCGTAAAATTTTAAATTTTACGTGCAGCGGAAGAATTAGCATAAAATAATTTCTCAAAATATTTTAACCTCGTATCTAGCATGCAACCTTATGATGTGTGGACATGATCATAAATTAAAACTTTACGGAAAAGTAAACTAATTTACTTTGTACCTTTCGTAACTCGAAGAAAGGGACGAGATCCAACCGTAGCGTCCCTTGGAAGCTCCGCCTCTATTCGCGTCCACGCCGAGTTCTCTTCGGGATGACTTCGCAAAGCCACGAGTTTTGTGCCGACGAGAACTACTAGATTCGCCGAAGACACAACTAGAAGATCAAGAGAGAAGAAAGGAAACTAACCACCAAGTTAACGGAATCAAAATTCCGGGAAAGGAAGGAAGGAGTCGTGATCCGCTTCTTCTTCTTCTTCGGCACGAACTTGGTGGAAGAAACTCATGACCTTCCTTGGGATGTGCGCCGGCCCTAGGGGAGGAGAGAGAGCCGGACCTAGAGAGAAGGGCGTCGGCCCTAGAGAGAGAGAGAGAGTTAGAGAGAGAGAGGGAGAGAGTTAATCTCTTGATTACTCTATTGCTTGAGGAATTAAAGCCTAGCCTTGGTTCCTTTATATAGTAGCATCTCCCTTGCCAAGTCTCCCTCTTAACGGAATTTTCATAAGAAATTTATCCTATAAATTCTCTTATTAATTATTCCGTTTAAACCAAGTTTTATTATAACTAACTTTATAATAAAACAAATACATCTCTCCTTTTATTATGGAATAAATTTTACAAGAAATTTATAAACTTTCTTATTTTGGAAAAATCAATTCATAATTGATTTTATAAAATTAAAATAAACCATTCCATGGATCATTTTAATTTCCATAAAAAGAATAAATTTCTATAAATTTATTTATATAAATTTCTTTATACAAAATTTAGTTATCCATAATTTATAAAACAAATCGCGCTAGATTTATTTTATTAATTAAACCAAATAAATTGGTTTTCTCCCCTTTTAATGGTCGGCCAAAACAAACGGGTTTGGCACCCTCTTTGGCCGGCCAAACCGAGCCGAACCGATCGCGAATTAAACTCATTTAATTCGCCCAATAAGCCTTCAAAAGACTTAGCCATTTTAAGTTTCCGTTGCGCCTCTGATTAACTCAGATTCGACTTATTTCTCTTGATTGGAAAATCCAATTTTCAACTCGTTTTAAATCCCTCGGATTACTCGTAGTGCGTGTGACTAAATAGGCTTTCGATTTATGTTGGCCGTCTATAATTAACCAATTATAGAACGATCATGAGTGGCACCTAGTAGTACATCATGACCCCCAATTAATCGAAAGATCAACGGTTGACCTCAGAAATTATTCTGAAACCCTTTAGCAGCTCTAATAAATCGTGCCCCATTCCCTTCACCATTTTATACCCTCTTGGTTCAGGACATGGTCTGTATGTGTCAGTCCCCACTAGGCTGACTACGTCACACCTAGCCCAAGTAGTGTCTTTCTCGTCCTTTGGATTTCTAATTACTCTCATGTATTTAAGAGACTCATACTCTAAACATGATATGCTCTGGCCAGAGGCTTTGAGTAACAATCCGATGATAGGCCTGGGTATACATCTCCTCGCAAAGAGTGGTGAATCCTTTGTAGGCTGTTCAAACATCTTCGGGCACTTCGGCTTATACCCAATCATCCTGGGTCCACACCTCCTTGGAGATGCTTGCTTAAGATGTTAAAGTATAAGTCTCCATGACCAAGATGACTTGAACACCGCAAGTCAAAGGAACATCGCACTTAAGCTGCAGTAAGAACTTCATTGACATATCTATATAGATTACCATATGAAGTTTTACAGCTAGTCACTCCAATGAACTAGTTCCCTTAACTAGCATCCATGTTTATCTCCGGACATCCCAATGTCACCAGCCAGTGAGAATCAGCTGATTAGAGAATAACCCATGCTAGTCTCAACAGAATTGATAGTGTCCATTTTTATCAATTCATCGACTAGGGATATTTTCAATACTTCACAATTGCAAATGTAGAGATAATCACTAGTTGTGATCCCATCACAAATTCTCTTATGCTGTGAATTGTATTGCGGACATTCAGTAGATGAGTTTAAGATCCCAATCAAATACACTAACATGTATACTCAAATAGTGAATTATCATTTATTAAAATAAATGTTTACAATCATAAGGCGATTGTCTTAGGACACTTCTCTCATATCACTAACAGTGGAGGTGGGGGTAATGCCTGAACAGTCGGTACTGAAGGTAGCTGAGGTACCGGTGCTCTAGAAATCTGCGACTGCTGATAGACCGGTAGCTGATACCCGGCATACAACTGCTGACGAGGCTCTGAAACAGAAGGCTGAAATGGAGGCTGGGATACCACAGATGATGATGTAGCCTCCTGACCCTGACCAAAAAGGCAGTAGAGCTGAATAGGTGGAGGGGCAGTCTACTGCTGTCGTGTAGAAGTCTGGGCCTTCTGGCCTCCTCGCTGGGTCCCCGGCTGGCTAGAGGATCCTCCTCCAGATATGCCTCCTGTACTCGCCTCCTGTGCCCTATGAGGGCAGTCACATCTCCGATGGCCAGGCTGTTTGCAATGGAAGCAAACAGCTCGTCCAATGGTACAGCTCGACCTATCATGCCCCTTGGAACCACACCAAGTGCACTGATAGGTCGTGGACCTCTGCTGGTCCTGCCCAGAGGCCTGAGTAACTCCGAACGTAGAACCTCTCGCTTTCCGAGGCCGAGTGGCGGCCCAGAAGCATCCTGTGTCGGCTGCTCCTGTCTACCCCGCTTCCGCGAGGACTGTGACTGAGAAGTCTGTGAGGGATTCTTCTCCTTCTTCCGCTCTGATGATAATCTCTGCTGCATCGCCTCGACATGTAAGGCGTGGTCCAGTGCCTGTCCATACGAGGTCAGATCCCAAGGAGACATCCGAGACTGGATGTAGGAAGCCAACCCTCTAATGAAATGCCTCATCCTCTCGCGATCTCCGGGAAACATCTCAGGACAACTCTCGGACAGTCGGTGGAACTCTGCATCATAATCCGCCACCGACTGCTCCCCCTGACGAATCTCCAAGAACTCCTGCCATCTGGCCAGCTGCTGTGCAGCTGGGAAGTACTGAGTGGTGAAGGCCTGGCGAAATCTCTCCCATGTGACCGGCTGAGTGCCCATAACCGATCGCTGAGTGATCCACCATGTCTCCGCTCGACCGCGCATATGATATGCTGCAAGCTCAACCCGCTCCAAGTCAGTACACTCTAGGTATGGAAATGTCCTCTCTAGCGTCTCCAGCTAAGAGTGAGCCACGGTCGGATCAGCAGCTCCCTGGAACAGGGTAAGACGACCCTTGGCCGCCTGTGCTAATGCCGGAATCCGAGCCACTGATCGACTCGGAATAGTGGTAGTAGTAGTGGAAGGAGGAAGAGGAGCCGCCGAGGGGACTGCAGAATCCCCGGATGGTACCGTCGGCCCCTGCGACTGTATCTCCGTAGGCTGTGCAGTCTGGGGCTCCGACGGAGCAGGAGCAGATGCTGGTGGAGCGGATGGTGGGACAGCCTGTGTCTGAAACATTTGAAACATCTGCTGCATCATCTGCTGCTGCTGTGCCATCTGCTGCATCATCTGCTAATGTTGCTCCCTCTGCTGCTGCATCATCTGCTGCATCATCGATGATGCAGCATCCTGAGGTGCTGTAGCAGGCGCCACTGGGACTGATGCTGCAGTGGGACCTACCGGGGGTACCATGGGTACTGCAGTCAAAAATGGAGACGGTATCCGTGGAGACTGAGATCTCTGATCGTCACGAGTCTCGGAGGAAGCTCGTCCTCGGCCACAGGACCCGGTCCGTGTCCGTCTCACCAGAACCCCCTCTGTCCCAGTCGTCGTCGCCTGCTGCGACACTCGCGTCGTCCGATGTGAGGGTCGACCCGGCCCACCGTGTCGGCGGGGTGGAGTCAACTCAATACGTCATGGCATGCCTGTAGGGATACGCCAATCATTATTACTTGCCTAATAATTTCAGAATTAATAACAAAACCTGCAACAGAAGGTACGATCATCGCCTGGAGCTGTCCGGTCGCCGCCATGTCCCAATCACGTCCAACGAGAAAATGACTCCGACACAATCTAAAAACACCCACAAGATCACAAGGTATCTCGAGAACCTGGCTCTGATACCAAAAATTGTCACGCCCCGAGGAGCTGCCCGTCCGATACCGACCGGACTGCCACTCCCTCGACCGACGGACAATTCAGAAACCTAACCTCTACGTCCACCTCAGATGATTGTACCACAGCCTATAGGGCTGGAACAACCGTCTGAAATCAACAAAAGCGAGACGGCGATGCAAGCTGGGTACTGGTACGACTTACGACAAACACAAAGCACAAAGCCTCCATGGCTCACAAAAGTACAACTATACCGCCGTATAAAAGGACACAACCAAACACGAATATAGCAGCAGAAAAGTAAAGTAAAAGAAACAGAAAACGTGTACTAACATGTACCCCCAACAAAGTAAAAGAAACATCCTGGAATCATCTCGAAGAAATACGCGAACTGGGACAGGCTGCCGGGCACTCCAGACAATCATCCTGAAATAAAAACAGGGAGCTAACGGGGTGAGTCATAATACTCAGTGAATATCTCATCAGATATACAGGATAGTCTAAGCTAGCAATAGAGTAACAGGCAATCGAAATAACACAGGTACATGCAGTGGTAAGCATAACTGGAACAGGAATAGAAATATCATACCAATCTAGCTGAGTCGTCGAAACCAGACATAAGGGTCTCCTGTATGTGCATGTCAATCAAATGCAACATCCAAGTATAACAAGCACGGCAAGTGCAAAAGATGCGTATGCACATGGTGCAATGACATGGTCACCTCTGTCGCCGGTCAGACATCGTCACCTATGTACGGGAGGAAGCTGAGCGGAGGCCACCCTCCGGCGTAGAGCTGTGACTGCCGTCCGTACTCTGCCGTCGCTACTCCTGAGCAACCGAGTAGACGGTATGCTGCCGGCGTAACACCCCTACTCCATGACCTATCCTGGCGATATCACTAATAGCCCCAGGCCAAAACCTATCCTGGCGATATCTCTATCAGCCCCAGGCCATCACCTATCCTGGCTATATCACTATCAGCCCCAGGCCATCTCTGGAGGATATCTCTATCTGAGTGTTAACACCAACCCCATGTATATAAATGGGGGAGAGTCCTCTCTCTCTCCACTCCTGGTATATGGACTACTCAAGGAGGGACCTCTGCCTGCTACCATACTCCGATTCACTAACCCATGAGTGCATGAGCGGAGCAGCGCAAAGCACACTACCCATACCCTGTCAACCACTAACTCATGAGTGGTCGTATGGATAGGTCAGTATGACTGTCGACCTGACTCACCCATAAGGGGCCACTGATCGACAGTGATGCACAGTGCACGATGATGCATGACTCTGGTCAAACAGCATCCACTATCTAATCCACCTATATCAACATGATATGCAAGGATCATAAATAATGCACCATAGCCTAGATCCTAATGGTGTAGGTATCGCATGCCAGGTATATCATAAATAGTATCAGCAAAGGTAGAGTAGGTATAAAATACTACATTACCCTACCGCTAAACATAGCATATCAAGCATATCAACTATGACTAATCTAAAAGATAAGTCAGAGGTACCCGCCTCCGATATAGTAGATCGTAAGCGAATAGAACCCCCGTCTGAAATAATATCCGCCGTAAGTGGAGTCCAAATCGTCAAATCAGTGTCCTGTACCATGAACATAAATTTAGCTATTTACAATAGTACCAATAGCTAAATTAATGCTAAACAATATTAGGATCTAACCCTAACCATCATATGAAATTAATCAACCATACAAAACCCTAACCCATTTACAACTCACGGCAAAGCACAACAAAACATCCCAGGAACTCAGATCTATGATCACTACTCAACTAAACTGCTACACTGATTAGTAAACATAGCAGAGATCCAAATTGAAAAGAGAAAAAAAAACCGATTAACTCAAGTAATCATCCGCAAACGCTCACAGTGAACTCTAATCAGCACAGCTCAACGGATTAACCTCCAAGCCAAACACATGATCCCAATTCCTTAGCTAACCGAAAGCCATTTTTCAAGAACACTTCTATCATTCTGTACCCATGATCAAACTACACTAATAATACCTCACGGCAGAAATCTAAACCCAAACATAAACCAAGAATCAAACTCCTTCGTGCTCCATAAAAGATTTAATCGGAAAACCCTAATTATTCAAACAAAGATACTGATAACCCAAGCTCACCTCTGTGTGTAAGCGCTAGCAGAAAACCTCAGCTCCCAACCTCAATCAATGCTCAAGATCCGGCTTTCCCCCTTAAGATCGCGCAAGGAGAAAGAAGGTAAATGCCGAGAACCCAATCCCTAGAACGAAGAGGAGAAAGAAAACCTAGATCTGAAGAAGAACACCAAAACCACAATCTGCGCTCGATGGAGAAGAGGGGAAAAACAAATACCTCGATCCCACTCAAGAGAGATAAAGGGAGCTACCCTCCGGTGTCACCTGATCGCCGCAGGAGATCGGTCGCCGGCCTTGGAGCTCCGTTCGCACGAGAAACAGACGGAAGCCGAAGCGGAGGAAAAGAGAAAGGTCGACTCGGGTTGGATGCTAGGGCAAGCGAAGCGATGAACCAACAGAATATATCATTGAACCCTTTTTCAATTAACCCCACCATATTTCGATTTTTTTCTAACATCAGCCCTCTGGTTTCGGACATTTTACATTTTATCCCTTAATGTTTTCGTATTTTAACACCAGCAGCCTTGATCTGTTGCTTTCGCGCCCTCTTTATCTTCGGCTACCATCCCTCAGATACGCACACAAGCCCTCGGCTTGCCTCTATGTCATCCTTCACGCATGCCTCGAAGTCCGTGTCTCTTGGCTCATCATTCCTACTCCAGCAGCCTCGATCTGTTGCCTTCAAGCCCTCTTCGACTTTGGCCCTCGTCCCTCAGATACGCACACAAGCCCTCGGCACGTACGCCTCGAAGTCCGCTTCCCTCGTCTCATCGTCCCTCCTTTGTCCATGGCCCCTCGGATGTGCACACAAGCTCACGGGTTGCCTCCATATCACTCTTCACCATACCTGAAAACATCCAACCAAGCTTATGTGTATCCTGCAAACCTGCACACTCACATACACATATCAAACATAAGAGTGAACCTAACTTAAACCCTTTGCCCAAACATCAAAACACATGGTCACTCCGGACCATAGATTGCCCCAACAGACCTATCTAGGATGTGGTGAACACACTCTTAGGAACCTAAAATCTATTGGTTCTCCTTGAGTGTTCTAGATATTCACTAGGGATGACTTCCCTTGATACCTTCTGAATAACTTTCCTAGGCTTCTTCGAAGCCTTAGTCATGTTGGTCTTGTCTTGGTCAACTCTAGGGATGACCTCCCTTATGACTTTAACTTGACCTTTAGACCTAGATTTAGTTGCATACCTATATGGAAATCTATGATATGATGACCCATTATCCTTGGCTTTAGGTTTGTACCCCAAACCTTTCTTGCCACTAGAGGGCCTTTGATTTCCTAAACCTAGGTTTTGATCCTTTAATCCGTTAAGAAAATTTTCTATTCTTTTAAGAGATTTTTCTAATGTTTCAAGTTTTGACCTCAAAACTTGATTTTCTATCATTAATTCTTCAACCTTGGATTTTTCATAAAAATTATGAAAAATTTTCTTTTTGGTATTGTATTGGGTAGGTCTACCATTTAATGTTCTAAATTGTTCCTTAACCTTAGGTTTGATAGTCCTAGCATGAAAAGCTCAATATTTTTCCTTAGATTTTTCATACATTCTATTTTCATGATAAATAGCATTGAAATGATAATTACTATTTTTAGCATGCATATTATCATGATTTAAATAAGTATCATTACCTAATAGTACCTTAGTCTTATTCTTGGAGGCTCCCCCTTGGTTCAAGCTCCTCCTCTTGGCTTTGGTCGGGTCCTTCCCCTTCGGATATTGATTATGATAATGTCCTCGTTGATTGCATGAGAAGTACACAATGCGCTTCTTATTCTTCCGTACCACGAGGCCGACCTCCTTTGTCTTCTCCTTAGTCTTGGGTGTCACTTGCACCTTCATTTTGACCAATTTGGGACACTTACTCTTATAGTGTCCTCTTTCCCTACACTCAAAGTAAATGATATGATTTTTATTTTTATAAATTGAAATTTCTATAGTAGAGGTGACAAATGACTCTTCACTCGATTCGGAGGTAGAAGCTTCTTCCTTTTCAGGAGTTAATGATCTTCACTCCCCCTCAATCCGGGAGGTAGAGGCCTCTTGAATTTCCTCCTCAGCCAATGCTTCTTGAATTTCCTCCTCGGATGTTAAGTATCTCTCAACTTTCGAGTCCTCTTTATTCGATAAATCTCCCTCTTCGGATTTGTCTTGATATGGTATAGTGGAGAGATCTTCATGGAGCTTGGTCAACTTGCTCCAAAAGCTCCTTGGCATCTTGATAGTCTCCAATTTGACTCAAGATGGTGCTAGGCAATAAATTGACCAATAATTTGGTCACTTTCTTGTTGGCCTCACACCTCTTGATTTACTACTCATTCCATTTGCTTTTCTTGAAGAGCTTTCCTTTACCATTTGTTGGAACTTCAAAGCTCTCCATTAGAGCAAATCATTGCTCTATTTCCATCATGAAGAAATTTTCAATCTTTGTCTTCTAAAGATTGAAATTAACTTTGTCGAATGGTGGAGGTGCCCGAGTTTCGTAGCCGAACTTCATTTTGAAGTTGAACCCACTTGATGATGACTTATTGAAATTAGGGGTTCTTCAAAACTTCTTCTTCCTCCTTTAGCTCTTGCTCTCTTGGCGATGAGTCCAAAGAAGAGCGACCTCGCTCTGATACCACTTGTTAGGACCGGTGGACGAGCTAGAGAGGGGGTGATTAGCTTGGATCTTTGCTCGATGAAGATTTATTGTGGCGGAAGATTTGAGCAATGCTAACACCTCGATTTACTTGGTATCCACCTCCATGAGGTGACTAATCCAAGGATCGACTCTTCCTCACTCTCTCATACACTATGAAAGATCTCTTTCTTGAGGTGGAGAAACCTCTTACAAACTTTCAAGAAGAAACACTCAAGAAAATGCAAATATAATGGAAATCTTACAAGATTTACACAAATAATCTCTCTTCTCTTTTCTTGCTCTCTTTTAGCTTGGAATCACCTCTAGAACCTTAGAGATGCAGCAACATCAAGCTCTCCAAAACTTCTATTGAAATAGCGATAGAAGGAGAAGAAGAAGTGCAGAAGCAGTGCCGCTTCAACCTATGTGAAAACCCTATATACCCACGACCTAGGGTTCCCTTAATCGATCACCTAATCTATTACCGTTCAACGGCTATTTTTTGAAGCTTAATCGATTAGCCAATCGATTAAGACGATCATAATTGATTGTTGAATCGATTCAGCACATTTCTGTGTCTCGCGTACTTCCACTGTAATCGATTATCATCCTCCTTAATCGATTGCTCAATTAATTAAGAGGAGGCTAAATCGATTGCCCAATCGATTCAGCCTGCTTCTATTATCGTAACCCAATTCTCCCAATCAATTACCCAATCGATTCATTCCCTCCTTAATCGATCTCTCAATCGATTAAGAGTGCTTCTGTTTGCAAGAAATCAACACCAATCGATTACTTAATCGATTGGTCCCAACCCTAACTTGTGTGCATAAGTCTAGGGTTCCCTTGCCTAACCCAGGTCAATCGTGAACTGTTAGGACTTCCACACCAAGTGTCTAATCAAACCTTTGATCGACTTGAATTTTTCCTTGCCTAATTCCTAACTAGGACTTAACCTAGTCCCAACCAGGTTTGCCTAACCCTCGAGTTAGGTCTAGTTTCTCGGTAGACTTCCACCTTGCCAACGTATGATCTCCCCGATTCACATGGACTTCACCTAGTCCCACTAGATGTGCCTAGTCTTATTAAGATTTTTTCCGTGCCAGTGTGTGATCTCCCCGATCCACCTGGACTTCACCTAGTCCCACTAGAACTTTTTCCCTGCCAGCGTGCAATCTCTCCGATCCACCTGGACTTCACTTAGTCCCATTAGAACTTTTTCCCTACCAACGTGCGATCTCCCCGATCCACCTGGACTTCACCTAGTCACACTAGGTGTGCCTAGTCCCACTAAAGACTTTTCCCGTGCCAGCATGTGATCTCCCCGATCCACCTAGTCTTCACCTAGTCTCACTAGGCGTGCCTAGTTGCACTAGGACTTTTCCCGTGCCAACGTGCGATCTCTCCGATCCACCTGGACTTCACTTAGTCCCACTAGGTCTTTCCCAATCAAGTATCCAGTCAACTTTGTCCCACTTGACTCACACGATATTCAAACATCATTATCAAACATCGAAACTTAAGCTTACCAAGCTTGCCAAACATAAACTCACCCGAGCCTGGTCAAACTAGGTCAACCCTGACCTAACAAAGATTGCACCAACAAGGAGACCGATAAGGCAAGGCTAAGATCAGAGATTGGGGGAAGATGAAGAAGAAGATGAAAGATCACTTTCTTCCTTTTGGTTACACTAAAACTTCGTTCCAGGGAGGATCATGATTCACCATGAAGGTCGACGGCTTTGACCCCCTGAGATGACTATGATGGATTCAAAAATGATAGAGGAAGAATTTGACCTAAAAGAAATTGAATAAGAATCTCAATCTCAAATTAGAGATGAGACCAACAAAACTAATAATCGAATTTTTTACGATTATAGAGCAAATGAAGAGCTTGATGATGATCCTTTATTCGTTCTAGATTCATGTTATATCTAGTAAGGTAATTCTAAATCTTTTATCAAATTATATCAAGCAATTGATTGTATACCATCTGAAGAAGACCTAGAAGGCAATACCTAAGAGATTAGTGAGCCAGTGTACGATGATGATGAAGTTGATGAGGTACTTTATGGTGATAATCATGAGACATTAATTGTTTGTGAGAGTTTGCTAGCTCTCAAAGACGACTCAGAGGCTCTAGTGGACAAAAATCCACGGTGATCATAGAATACATGCGTCCCGCGTTGACTTCGGTTCCTGTCAACTACAACTAGTGGCCGAGGATAAGGAGGAGGTGGATAAAATCACCAAGGCAGACATTGAGAGGATCCAAGCATTGTTGAGGCTGGGAGTGCCATCTTTAGGCCTAGACGGTAGGTTCCTAGTCAGCACAACAATAGGAATTTGACAATCCAATAAGGAGCAGTTGGAACATCTTGTGAAGGCTGGGGTGAATGTGGTGGCGGTGGTGGACAACTCGCAGGGGGACTCGATTTACTAGTTGGACATTGTCAATTGTGTCGATATAGACAAGAGCACCGTCCATGATGTCGTGTTCGTCGGTGAATCAATGAGGATTCCCAAAGTCCAACATTTGCTAATATATTTTATCATTTTGATGTCAAATAATTTTGCTCTTGAGCTACCACATGATATTATTCTAAATTCGAAAATGATTTTTTTTTTCAAGAAGGGTGATCGATGTAGGAGGATCTGAAGATTTTTATTACTATTTTTTGATCATTTATATATTATTTTTTTTGATAATTTTTTATCTTTCGTATATTTTAGGATTATAGTTTTTTTTCGCTTTTTTAAAGAATTTTTCATTGTATAATATAGGAATTGAGTGTATATATTAGGATTTATTTATTGTGTTTTGGTATTTGAGTCTGTAATATTTTTTTTTTAAAAAAAAACAAGATGATGATTTTGCGCTTTATTTTCCTCTCCTTCCATCTCTCTTCTCGTTAGCTCTCATAAAAATCATGTTCAATGTCATAATTGCTATAAAATAATAACTAAACGTCCACACAGATTAACCATGAAACCTCAATCAAGAAATTAAGTTGACTATGAAGTCCACACGAAGCGGCACCAAAATCGAAATATCAAACCACATAAAATCTAAAAACTGAAGTGAGGAAGAAAATAACTTCATACAGTAAAAAAAATCCCATATAAAAAAACTAAAATTTAAAATTATATTAATTCAAAAATAATTAAAATATAAAATTTTGAAATCCTTTAAAATTTTTGATAGTACGTTAAAGACCATACCTAATATATGAACTATAACGCTGTAAGAGTAGCCTTCGGAACTATGGTATAGTGATAGGGAGACTAGTTACTTTTTCAGATATCCATGATTCTTGAAAAAACCTCGATAATCATCTTATAACACTGCAAGAGTATATTAATCCAATTCAAATAACAATTTAATATCATCCTTAATTTTTGAGATCACATCCTCAAACACAATCCTTAGCACTTAAGCCATGACTACTGAAAATCTTATAATTTGCCTCTCTTCCAATACAAATATCAAAATAATTAACGTCATTTGTATTTAATAGGTGATAATGACATATATTTTTGACTCAATAGTAATTATGAAAATAAATATTTTAAATACAAAAGATTAATATAATAAACATTATAATTATTTTTTATGTATATTTTTTAATCATAGAGGATTTATTTTCTTTTTATTCCATTTTTATAATATTTAATTTTCATATATATTTAATTTTCATATAACGACATGATCGGCAACAGCTTGACACTGTGTGCGAATGGTGCCGTAGGGCCTACTGTCACTGTCCTCTACAGCCGTTCTTCATCTTCGTCGAACAGTAACTCGCCAAAATGGGAAATCGATCTGCAAAGTTCTTCGGAACCCGGCCCCTTTCGATCCTTCTATTTAGGGCAAGTAACCTAATCAAACCAGAAACAGAGGAAGAAAAGCGAAGCTCATGCAGATCCAAGTCCAAACTAATTAACAATTCATTTATTCAATCCCACAACATTAACTTACATCAACACAATATGATCGAGAATCAAATTAGTTTACACAGAAATAAATCACAATGAAAATTAAAACGACCTCTAATTAAACAAGCAACCATACAGAGAAGCGGGCGTTTCATCGATCGCCGGATCTAGTCGTACAGCTTAGGGCTGGTAGTTTATTTGGTGATGGCGTACACGGCGTAGATGATTCCCGGGATGTAGCCGAACAGCGTCAACAGAAGGCAGATCCAAAACTCCACCTAAATATTTAAAAACAAGTATGATCTTGATCTTTTGTTCATTTTTAAAAAGAGAAAAAAAAGAGAGAGAAGAGTAGAGGAAGATAAAAACCTGGCATCCGAACTTGAGGAAGACGCCGAGAGGAGGGAGGATGATGGCAAGAATAATATCGATGCAATTTGCCGTGCCCTCGTCCGCCATCGAAGACCTCGAGCTGAGATGAGACAGAGCAAAGCAAAGCAAAGCAGAGCAGAGAGTGATCAACGGAGAGCGGTCAGTGGAGCAGATGGGAGGAGAAGAAGCAGAAGCTTCGAGGTTTAAATAAACGGAAGAGGCACGTGCAGATCACGTGAGGAAGAGGGCTCTCGGTTTGCTTAGCCGTGTTTACTTCCGCGTCAGTTAGTTTTGCTTTTTAATAGTAAAAAAATTAATCTTCTGATTGAAAGGTGGCAAAGAACTGATGGCCGACATCGTCCACTTGATGTGTCGGTTTCAGAGTTTTCAAGCATTATGTTGTGGACGCATGTCATCCTCGAGGGACGCCACGTGGTCCGAGACGATGAAGGATGATTATTCATTCGTTGCTCTCCCGTTGAATTTTGCAGACGGGAGCATTTGTCCCAGAGAATTTTTATCCAGTCTGTTTCACGTTCATCGGCCATGATCGACAAATTATTCGATCGTCGATTAAAAATCATTAATAATTTTTAATCGTCATCCTAAATCAAATGATATCTTAAAAAAATGATGAACCGATTAGAATCGTCGCAATTGTAATCTCGCTGAATTCGACAGTAAATTCGATAAGATCGCAATTACGATGATCTCGATAGATTCACCGTACTCCTAAGATATAGTTTTGTTGGGGATGATGGTCGAAAGTCGTCGATGATATTCGATCGACGATCGAACGATCGGACGATTTATCAATCATCATCGACGAATAAAACAAGGGCAATTTACCAAAAGGCGCACCCAAAAATTAGTATTTACCAAAAGGCGTCCTATGGTTTCATTTTCACCAAAAAGCGCACTAATTTTAGTGAACTTCCTCTTATACCCCTCCTACTATGCACTGTCTTTCTCTTTCTCTCTCAATAACAAATTCCGAGACGCCAGCACGTGATGTTTCATACTTTTATTTTAAAATAATATATTTGGATTCGGCGCTAAAAAAAACATAAGGTCTACAATAATTGAAAAAATATAAATAAATAATTTTTATCCTAATGTGCACGTATGCAAATAAAAATTCCTAATATAAGGTCTACAGTAATTGAAAAAAATGTAAGGTATACAATAATTAAATCATCTAACTTATTTAAAAATATAAATAAATAATTTTTATAATTAATTAATAGAAATTAATATATTAAATAATATTTAATAAATTCATTAATGTAAAAAAAATTGAAAAAAAAAATGAAAAGAACCTGAAATAAATTATTTCAGGCCCACGCTGGGCCTGAAATAAATTATTTCAGGCCCATGTTGGACCTGAAATAAAAATATTTCAGGCCCAGCATGGGCCTAAATTTTTTATTTCAGGGGCCTGAAATCTTTTGATTCAGGCCCGACGTGGACTCAATTTTTTTCTATTTTAAAAATATATTAATATATAAAAAAAAGTATCAAAACACTTAATTTCAGATTCAAACACAGAGCCTGAAGTCATCCTAAGAGGGTCTGAAGTCAAATAACTTCAGATTCTATAAATAATTAATTTAATAAATAACAATTAAATATAAAAAATATTTTTAAAATTAAAAAATTTTCAGTGCCCTGGGGCCTGAAGTCATCAGACTTCAGGCCCTCCATCATTGATATAAAAAACTTTTTTATAAAAATGTTTAATATATAATTACATATTATATAGGAGTAGTTTAGGTATATCAGTGAGTTTAGGTGCCGAAACATCTAATAGGAGTGGTCTAGGAGATGAGATTTTGGGTGCCGAAACATCTAATCTTGTTGTATCACCAATGATATAGAGTTTTCAGAATTCCAAATATAGTAGGTCTATCAGTGAGTTTTGCTCAAAACTCACTGATATACCTAAACCACTCCTATAGCATTGGTGATACAGCAAGATTAGAGGTTTCGGCACCCAAAATCTCATCTCCTAACTCAACCCTGTCTACTGATATAGAGTTTTCAGAATTCCAAATATGGTAGGTCCATCAGTGAGTTTTGCTCAAAACTCACTGATATACTTAAATCACTCCTATAGCATTGGTGATACAGCAAGATTAGAAGTTTCGGCACCCAAAATCTCATCTCCTAGTTCAACCCTGTCTACTGATATAGGGTTTTCAGAATTCCAAATATCGTAGGTCCATCAGTGAGTTTTTCTCAAAACTCACTGATATACCCAAACCACTCCTATAGCATTGGTGATACAGCAAGATTAGATGTTTGGGCACCCAAAATCTCATCTCCTAGCTCAACCTTGTCTACTGATATAGAGTTTTCAGAATTCCAAATATGGTAGGTCCATCAGTGAGTTTTGCTCAAAACTCACTGATATACCTAAACCACTCCTATAACATTGGTGATACAACAAGATTAGAGGTTTTGGCACCCAAAATCTCATTTCCTAGCTCAACCCTGTCTACTGATATAGGGTTTTCAGAATTCCAAATATGGTAGGTCCATCAGTGAGTTTTGCTCAAAACTCACCGATATACCTAAACCACTCCTATAGCATTTGTGATACAGCAATATTAGATGTTTGGCCACCCAAAATCTCATCTCCTACCTCAACCCTGTCTACTGGTATAGAGTTTTCAGAATTTCAAATATGGTAGTTCCATCAGTGAGTTTTGCTCAAAACTTACTGATATACCTAAACCACTCCTATAGCATTGGTGATACAATAAGATTAGAGGTTTCGGCACCCAAAATCTCATCTCCTAGACTACTCCTATTAGATGTTTCGACACCTAAACTCACTGATATACCTAAACTACTCCTATATAATATGTAATTATATATTAAATATTTTTATAGAAATTTTTTTTATATCAATGATGGAGGGCCTGAAGTCGGATGACTTCAGGCCCCAGGGCATTGAAAATTTTTTAATTTTAAAAATATTTTTTTATATTTAATTGTTATTTATTAAATTAATTATTTATAGGATCTGAAGTTATTTGACTTCAGACCCTCTTGGGATGACTTCAGGCTCTGTGTTTGAATCTGAAATTAAGTGTTTTGATACGTTTTTTTATATATTAATATATTTTTAAAATAGAAAAAAAAATTGAGTCCACGTCGGGCCTGAATCAAAAGATTTCAGGCCCCTGAAATAAAAAATTTAAGCCCACGCTGGGCCTGAAATATTTTTATTTCAGGTCCAGCGTGGGCCTGAAATCAACACGCTGGGCCTGAAATATTTTTATTTCAGGTCCAGCGTGGGCCTGAAATCAACAGATTTCAGGCCCAACGTGGGCCTGAAATCAACAGATTTCAGGCCCAACGTGGGCCTGAAATCTGTTGATTTCAGGCCCAGCTTTCTTTTCATTTTTTTTACATTAATGAATTTATTAAATATTATTTAATATATTAATTTCTATTAATTAATTATAAAAATTATTTATTTATATTTTTAAATAAGTTAGATGATTTAATTACTACGTTTTTTTTCAATTACGGTAGACCTTACATTAGGAATTTCTATTTGCATACGTGCACATTAGGATAAAAATTATTTATTTATATTTTTTCAATTACCGTAGACCTTACGTTTTTTTTAGCGCCGATTCCAAATATATTATTTTAAAATAAAAGTATGAAACATCACGTGTTGGCGTCTCGGAATTTGTTATTAAGAGAGAAAGAGAAAGGCAATGCATAGTAGGAGGGGTATAAGAGGATGTTTACTAAAATTAGTGTGCCTTTTGATGAAAATGAAACCATGGGATGCCTTTTAGTAAATATTAATTTTTGATTGCGCCTTTTGATAAATTACCTATAAAACAAACAAGACAGAGGGTAAAATGAGAAAAGAACTAGCCTCTGGATTTTGAAGCGGTTAACTTACAAATCGCGATGTGATATTGATTGTCGGTGGCCTTTAAGCCCTGTTTTGGGAGGGAGCGGCAAATTTTCTGATATTTATTTTATAATTACGGATTATTTTATTATTATTATTTATTATAAAATAATAAATAAATAGGTTTATGAATTCATTTATAATTTTTAGATATTTTTGTCATTCAAATTGCACATAAAGTCATTTCCTGAGTAATGATTTGTCTTACCGGGAATAGTTAAGATTTAAATCTTAGTTAAAAGATAAGCCTCCATTAATGTTTTTTAATTTATTTTGGTCATCAAAATTTTTGTGGGACTTAATGGATTTTAATGGACGATAGAAATTATATATATATTAAAAAAATTCTAAGTTAATTACGAAATTTGATTTGAAAATTTAAGATTAATTGGGTGAATAATTGGTTAAAATGATTAAATGTATGGGAATTTTTTTAAATATACAAGCTTCTTCTTTAAATTTTAAAATGATCCCAGATTAAAGCTAAGGTAGGTTAATACATACTTCTGCCCTTAATCGTGAGCCATGAGCTGCCACATATCGCCCCGAGTAATTGCCTCGTACCAGGTATAGGATGAGTAAAACTTCGATTAAATCAAATTAATTAATTGAACGGATCGAATTTAAAAATTCAATTAAGATATTTTAAAATTCTTTTTTTTAAAAAAAATTATCGATTAATTCAGCTCGATTTTAATTTTAAAACTCCTAATTCAGTTAAATAGAATAAATCGTTTTTTTTTCATTCACAATTTGTAAATATCATAATTGTTAGGAATTTGAATATGGATAATATCCAATTTGTTATTTTAAATCACATTCTCAATAAGTAAATGTTCTCATACTCACTGATTTAAAAGTTAAAATTAGATAAAAAGGTATTATTATTGAAAAGTTTAATTAATTCGGTCGAAAATCAATTTAAATGATGTTTTATTGGCTCAATTAGTTCAATTTTTATTGGAAAGTTCGATTAATTTGATTAGTTAAAAAAATTTTTGATTTGCTCAATTTTAATTAAATTGGTTCGACCAGTTTGATTTTGAACTGATTGTTCGACTTTGGCAATGCGACACTATACGACCCTAGGCAGGTGGCATTGCACAGCCGCTCACACGGCCCTAAGTAGGTGGCATTGTGCGGGCGCTCATGTTGCATTGCGTAGGTAGCCTCGCACAACCACCCAATGCAACCTCAAGTTGTGAATCATCCCTTTTATAATAAAAGGTGATTATGTTCATCCCAAATTAATATCTCTTATAGTCCATCTATGGTTATAATCATCAAATAACCGAGGGATAGAAAGAAATTTTTAAACGAAAATATATATCCTTCAAAAATGAATAGACTGCTCATAGGCATGGCCCACTTTGATCACATATTTTTTTCTTTCCATGTGTTCTTTTGTTTTTTCTTATTCGGATACTTTTGTTAGCTGCTCTTCTTTTCTCTTATCTTTTTTGATTTAATTTCTTTCTCTATAAGCCTTCAGGATTCTTGGGGTTGCGTAAAGGTATAGAGAACTTATGCTCAATTCCATTTTATATATCTCAACTGGCTCCTAAAGAGATAGAATCAGACTGCTGGAGGATGAGTGGAAATAATACTACGGGCATCTCCAGAGCCACCGCCCCACAGGATTGCGCTGTCAGTGGATTCCACTTGAAGCGATAACATGGAGTACAAGTTGACTACTCGGAGGAGGCCCGTCCTCCGAGGTCGGTGATGGCATCCTGTATGTAACCGTTTGTTTAATTGATGGTGGAAGAGATACAGCTGGAGCCATGGCTAGACAGCCTAGCCTACGTACAATCGGGTCAAGTTTCATGTTAGGTGCAAGCTCGCCAAACAGATTTAAGTAAATAATTTGTACCTGATAGAATAAAGCTAATGAATAACATACGTACATCTAGTTCATGGGATTTATTATATGAAACAGTTAGGCATACGGAATGATCATACAAGTAATTACAAATTTTCCTAAACCTTATTCTGTTGCATCTCTAGTGACATGACACGAAATCGACATTCAAACAAATGCGGGAAAATGATCATAAATGACGAAAACAAATTTATAAATCAGTACTGAGACTAGGAAGCATATTACTATCGCCTGACAAGAACTGCGACTCTGGCCTTTCAGTTGTAGGCATACTTGGACAAGAAACCTGCTACCTGGGAGGCACTCTCGTATGCTCCCTCGATGCATCGACCCAAGGCAACGCCTGCTACATAGTTGCCTCCGAGAAACAAACCATCGAATCCGCCCCGACTGAGGGCTGTCTTGGCGGCTTCAAGATGGTCCAGATGCCCGACCGAGAACTGTGGTATGGCCTTCGGCCATACTCTTACGCCAACTGCTACCGGGTCTGGGGCATTTGGGCTTATCAAGATTTTCTTGAGGTCGCGGTCAACTGCTTCAACCAGCTCGCTCTCCGCCTACGTTTAATGAAAAATTATTTAGAATCTAAGGTAAAATCATCATGTCCAATCCATTCTAACCAAAGCTAATAATCATACAAGGACAATACAGATTAATAGACTCTATTGTGAATGTATTACTTCAAAATGTTCCAATTGGGCGCCCACATTAACCACTATTTAACATATGAATAGTATGATCCCCACAAGTGACAACAGTAGATTGACTATTGAGGGTGTACCTTCGATACAATTCCAGTATTTGTAGCACCTCCTATGTAGTTGAGAAGCAACACTCTTCCAGGTGGAGCGCGATTAGGAAAAAGTGAAGAGCTATATATGGTTCCTGAGAGGAAAGCAGCCAAAAGTGAAGCACCAAACTGAATAAATTTAGAAAGTGAGTAGGGTTCATGGATTATCTGTCGACTCACAAGACATTGAAACCTTTTGTAAGAAGAGAAATTGTACCTAGTGTCTCTATGCCTTGGCTACGAGGATGCAACTGACCAAAACCCCTAAGCTCACCATCTATAAGACATTCCTTTCTAATTGCTTCCTTGGGATATGAAACAGAAACTGCTGCAACTGGTGGATAATAGAACTTCGAGAGAGACTCAGCTGCATCATTCTGAAGGTAATCACAGATTAAAACAAACATGTTTACAAACAAAATGGAGTGACAAAAAAGGTAAATCATAATGATGACAAAGAATATCAACTACGATTCAGAAATAAAAACCACAAGTAACGATTGTCAATCAGAAAATACAAATACCCTAAACCATGTTTTGAAGTTTCAAATTAGATGTATCCTTATCCCAATATCCAATTGTTTCTACCACGAGATAATTTGCCACAGTTTTTTGTTCAACCAAATAGAAAGAACACCTTGTAAAGAAAGAGGAACAAAAAATCCTACCCGTTATAGATTCTTTAACTTTGTAGCTATACCGCTTATATTGTGTCCTTATGAAAAAGAAAAATTACATATTAGAAAAGCAAAACTACATGCAACAATTAAAAGATTTTTTTAAAATGCAGCTTGAAGCTGAAAAAGGAATGTGGCATTTTGTATTCATTTAATCCCTCAATTTGACATATAGACACAAACATGGCACCAACAAGTCTAACAAGAATTGACGAGATGCCTTCCACAATTACTTTTTAAAACAAAATGATTGAGAAGCAAAAACAGTCCATTGATTATATTTTTTTAATCACTGTTAAAGAAAAAAAAACTTTTATCCAAACAATACATGTCAGTGCACTTTTAACTGGAACCTGAAATACGCTTTAGCAAGAGAGATTGTGACATACTGAAAGAGGACGAAGGAGATCGCTAGCAACATATGATGGAATGGTTAGGATAACACTTTTAGTCTCCACCGATTTTAATCCTTCTGGTGTTTCATACATCAAGATATACCCTTGATTATCCAGCTTTCTAATGCTCGTGAGCTTCCATGATAACTTGACCTTGTTGCCCAACCTGAATTTTTGGCATCACCAGAGCAACTAAGGTTACATATTAATCAGTGGGAAGATCACAGAAATGTGTAACAAATTCACATATATAGATGTTAAAATTGAAAGATGATAAAGGTAACAAGGATTCTAGGTGCATATTGGCAAAAATCAACCAGGGTTGAAAGATACTGTTTTTTTTTCAGCATTTAAAAGTTAGGACTACAAAGCTCAAGATACAAAAATATACACAATAGACAATATGCATATAGTGAGACAAATTTACCGCTTCCTTCTCTCTTAAAAAAAATAGAGTGAGCGAAGCTAGGAATACTTTCATTCACAAATATGCCTGCTCCTTTTATTGGGTGATTTATTTTGTTGCACAGATCAACAAGCATTCCAATGGGCACAAACCCCACTGTTAATTACCTCTAGAGCACCTGAGAAGCTTTGACTACGGAGTCAAACACAGGGCTAAACATGCATTACATTAACATTGATAAAATTTCATTCACAATGCTCATCACACAAAGAATAAAAGAAACATAATAAAAAATATGACATGTATTTCAATTTTTACAAGTCATCGAAGCCAAAGGACTTGGGTAGACAAAGATTGAAAGAAGTGTTCAGTGGATTGAAGTTTGAACGAGCATTTGTTAAAATTGGCGAGCTTTCTGAAGACTCATGGTTTCAATGAACATATCCAGAGGGCTTCAAGATTCGCTTAAAGGTTTGAGATTTAGATGAGCACTAGTGAAGGACGAAGAACCATCCCAAAGACTCAAGATTTGAGTAAATACAGATAGAGGTTGTCAAGATGTATTAAGAGGTTCAAGATTTACATGAGCACCAGCAAAAGCCAAAGGACCATCCACAAGAACTCCAGATATGAATGAACATAGACAGATTTATCCTTTAGATTTGAAAGAGTTCTACCGAAGGTCATCAATAAGCACCATTGAAGACCAAACAATCAACCGCAAAACTCAGAATTTGAGTGATCATGGGCAAAGACATCAAGACATGCATATATATTCAATCTTTACAGTGAACGTAACGAGAAACCATTAAGAAATGCTTAGAAGGTTGAAAGTATTTGAAAGCTTGGCTTGAAGTTGTCTGAATTTAGTATAGAAAAAATTTGTATTTGACTTAAATTTGACTCGGTGAGATTTGAAGTTTGGAAAGTATTGACTGGCTCTGGAAGGTTCTAGAATATGATTTGGAGAAATTTGAATTGACTTGGATTTTACTTGAAAGATCCCTTAGCAAGAATATTTTGAAAATGTCAAAGGTAACTTGGTAAATTTTTATTCATCGTCCATATGGAAAAAAAGAATCTAGGGTCCTAAGGGAAAGAGGCTTTAACTTTGCCTTCAATTTTGAAAATGTTTTAAAATCTAGAAATCTTCGAAAATTAATTAGATGTTTGCATAATTTTTCAGAACCAATTAAAAACTTTGATAGAGAAACTTGCGAAATAATTTTGCCTTTCTAGAATAATTATAAATTTGAGAATATTCCTTGATTAAAAAATATATTTTCAAAAAATGACTTAGAGCACAAGTCAGAACAAGTTGCAATTTGTGAAAAACAACTTACGACATAAAATCGCAATGTAATTGAGTGATTATAAGGTTAACTTATACCTGTTGCCAACCTAGTTTAGGTCAACTCGGCCATAATTCAAAACATTTTCAATATTGCAACAATAACACATTTACCTTGAATAAATTGCATTAGGAAGCGTTGCAAGTCCTTTTCTGAAAGATGCAACAGTTTGTCCCTTGGGCTTTGGCAAATTCCTGCAGCTTAGCAAGTATTTAACAGGACAGTTAATGCACTCAGCATTGCTGTATAGACTGAGACTGTTTTTTAAAATCTATTAACTTACGGATCTCTAGGTTGCTTGGGAGTTTTGTTCCTTTCTTGAATTGCCTTTATAGTACCACCAATTATGCTTCCACCATTCTGTTCCAATTTCCAAACCTTTCCAAATGCTGCTTTCATGCTAAGCTTTGCTGGATCACCAGCATATACACCTGTGCACAATGCAGTCCATGTCAAATAAGAAGCATGCTGTAGGAATTATTGCTGCACTGAGGATAATATACACATAATTGATGCATAACCATCATCCCAATGAACATTCTTCCGATCCATGAGAGTAATTGTATCCATGTTGTGGACACTCTATAAAACAAGATCAAAGGTATAAGAATTCTTTTTTTCTTTCAAAAATGACAACAAAAAATCATATCCGTATGGAAACTCCAAACAACAATAACAATAACAAGGCTACAAAATATGGATCCTTAACCATAACATCGTGAAAATGTATTTAGTGTAGATTAACATATAAACACAACCCAACCTGCCTCTGAAGTAGGCATACATCAATCCAATGGAAACACATTCTGAAAAAAGGATAGCAGAACATTTAGCACAAGAAGAAATTCATGGGCGAGGCTATGGAGAAATGAGTCTAAAACTTTCTCCAGAACTAACAAAAAACTGATTCATTCACAAAATCAAGCCGAAAAAAAACTCTGGACCATTTAGCCATACAAATATACAATCAAAAGAAAAATAAAATATTGACCTGAGCAGAATGGCTCTATCAGACGCTCAAACACCTCATCTCCAAGATTTCGGCGCACAAATTCTTCAACTGACTCCTCATGTCCCTGAAACCTTTGCCAAACATTATATATGAGGAAATAAAAGAATAGAATTCAAATAATAAAAAGAATGTTGATCAACAGGACAAACTGGTGGGGAAGGACGAATTCCAATAGCACCAAATCCAGCTCTCAGCTTACCACCGATGCTCATCAAGTCAAATACAGGCATATCAGTTAGTTTGGATGGCACTGGCCTCAATTTCCCATCCCACAAAACAAATCGTGGAGCATTTGGATCTCCAAATACAAGCTCTTCCTTCAAACCACTATCTACCTATGATAACAATATTATATCTTAAATAATAAGGAATGAAGCGGCAGTTAAAAGCCCAAAAAAATTATATAAAGCAAAGGCATGGCATTCAACTGTACAAGAAAAATGATAGATTACACTTTTTTGTGCAAGGCACAAGGTAGATGTCTTATTGCAAAGCATAACATATTTGAGAAAATTAAATAAGGCAATATATGAAAGAAATCAAAGAAAAATAATCACTTTCTGTTTCAGGGTGACTATTGTTATTCGTTTAAACACATAGCAATACTAACCAAAGACCAAGAGAGAAAATGGAATCAAATAGCACAACATATAGTAAATGTCATGCATAAAGGATACAATAAAAGAACCGTGTGGCAAATGAACAGAACTTAATGAGACATAGACAAGAAAAAATTGCAACGCATGCATATGAGTAAAAAATGAAAACAAATAATTTTTACAGATAAATCATATAAAATGTAAAGAAAGTCTTGAGCCCTGACAATGATACATGGTATAGATATCTTCCTATCAAGGAAAAAAGAAACTCAATGGCTGACAACTATTACACAGCATTAAAAGAAACAATACAATGTAAGCCAAGATAACAAGAAGGTAGAAATGTTCCTCGTGCATGAACATGACTAGGCAGGAATCAGCATTAAATGAAATGTCCCGCAAGCAAATATTTACTCTGTTTTGTTTATGAGAAGTATTATAATTAAATCCATGACTGAAGATCCAATGTCCAAACCAATAGCATGTTTCAAGGTAATGATGCTAACAGACTAAATTATTGGCAAAGAAACTAGATAAGAAATTCAAGAATCCACGGTACATGTGGTGCCTAGATGATCAAATTGTATAGCAACCCCAATAAAGAAAATCAACAGTGCATTTTAGAGAGGAGAGAAAGAGATCAGGTGACTAAGCATTTTATACATCAGAAGATAAGAGTATGTATTGCATCTATGAGGGTGCACAACTAAGTATGATTGCTAGCAAATTTTTCGGACCAGAAAACTAAACTAGCTTGATCCATAAAACTACAAGTACAGCTCCCACATTGCCATGGGGATACGGTATTAAGATCATTTGACCTAGCCACGTGGATGAGATATTGAAAATATGATCCACTCATGGATTCATCAGAGGCTCATTCCTCTATGGAGGACTGTGATCTAGTTGGGTGTTTGACGATGAGGAAATCTAATACCTTATGTAGCCAAGTGAACCAAACCATAAACAATGAGGATCGGAAAATATGTGACTTGTGTCATTCTGGCATTGATGTAAAGCAACAATTTCATGAAGAAACGCTTTGATATAAATTAAAAAGTTCCCCTATCGATACCAGATTGCATTTAAATGAAGTTATAGCATAATTGTATCAGCAAGACTTCACCAGGAATTATAGGCTCGGCATGTTTTGAAGCATTAGCACAATCCTATTACACATTTTGTATAAGATATCAACTACCTTGAAGAAGTATGAGGACAGGGTAGCTATAATTTCAGTATATAATATCACAATTTGTTGTTGCATAAAAGAAACACCATATAAAATGCCGTGCATCGCAGAATGATTAAGGTAGCTGTGATGTCGGACTGTGTGAACAAACTTATAACAATCTCCGAGCTCTCAAAAAAGTTGCTTGATAAGGTGCTATGAATATCGAACAGCAATCTACATAAAGCCATTTGGCAAATAAGGTGAAGGATAGATGGATGAGTAAAAGGATGAACCTAAATATCTAGCAATTCAACTAATTGATTAAAAGGATGCATCAATCAGGAGTAATAAGTTGAAGGATAAATATTTTGATTATCCTTGCTTTTTCGCAGCACAAATCAAGCGGAGGACTAAGAGAAGGGCAGATGGAAATAATTAGTAAATTACTAAATTGATCCTGCAATATTCATAAACAAATTATACTTCTCTTCTCCTAAAATTCCCTCATGCTCCACTGCTTCATCACTACTATCCACAGCCAATAGTGGCAATGTTCACCAACCACAATACTAGTGTCACCGTCCATAGCACGGGAATTGTTTAGGTGCACCAAAGATGTTGAGCATAGCGCTCCCATCAATGAACTTTTGTTGCACAGTCAGAATCACCTTACCGTTCAAGGCAATCAATATAAATACACACTGATTGATGGTCATTGCAAATATCTTGTGAAGGAAAAGCTATAGTTGATTAACTACAATTGCTCATTTTATGAATTGATGGTTATGAATTATTTTATGAAATTTAGTCGGATGGAATGAGAGAGCGGAGAGAATACAAGTTATAGATAAAAAGGCTATTAAGATCTTTCTTTTCAAATTTAAGTATCTATCTTTCAAGTTATCCTTCCAACAGAATAGGCGAAAGAATGGATAATTCCATTCATTGTCCATCCAAAAGAACAGGTGGACCATAAATGAATACACATCCATCCTTCATATAATCCATCCTACCAAAAAACATGTGCTTACTCAATTAAGATAAAATTGTTGCCTTCCAACAGATCCTTGTTGTACTCCCAGAGTAAGGCGAAAAATTTGCTCTATCCATCGATTCTCAAAAATATACAGGTCCATCAATTTTGACACTGTCAAACGAACGACATAGTACCGATCCCATATTTGAAAGACCTCCAAAACGGAGATAAGAATGTACCGCCATGGAGAGTACGGGATCGGAAGGCTGGAAGCTGTTAGGACCCTCCTCCCAGAGGTAGCCATCCCTCTCAACTGTGGTGATGTTGCCGCCAACCCGGTCTTTCGCCTCCGTCACCAGGACCTTCAGCGCCGCCTCGGCATGCTTCGTTGAGAGTGCCTGCGCCGTGCAGAGTCCGCTGATTCCTCCGCCAACCACGACACAGTCCGCCGAGACTCGCCCCGCCGCAGCCTCGCCACCCGCGTCCCGGACGGCAGGGTTGCTCGTCACGTTGCATCGGACTCGCCGGGGGGCGTCCTTCACCCGGAGGCCATCGACGGCGGAAGGCGACCTGGCGGAGAAGGACACGACGGAAACGGCGGTGGCCATCGGGATTCGACGAAATAGCGAAGGAGCGCTTCGATTGGGTTGTGGGATTTCGCGCTGGCTCGTTTCGTCGTCTCTTCTTCTATGTCATCCGAAACGCCAACGACACCGACTGTCTTTATCATCGGTCGCGTTAATAGGCCGACATTGGGCTCAAAATATGGAGCAGGGCGAGCATTCGATTAAAATCAAATCAAACCAAATCGAATTAGTAAAATCGGACTAAATCGATTTTTTTCATTAAACTCAACCGACCGAATTAAAAAAAAATTCGAACAAATCGAACTGATATTTTATTTATTAATTCAATTTTTAACCGAATTATTTAAAAAATAGTTTTTAAGATAAAATTCAGTGTGTTTTAAATAAAAATTAATTTTTTAAAAATAAAAAATTAATTTTGAATTAAAAATTCAGTTAATTCGTTCTATTCGATTTAACCGAATAGAAAAGTTGAAAATCGAAACCGAACAGAATTAACTGATTTTTTTAGGAAAACAAATCGAATTATCGAATAAATCGAATCGAAATTTAAAATTCGATTATTATATTCGATTTAACTGAATTTTTATTTACCCCTAATATGGATCACTTTTGAAAATTATCTTAAACCGACTGTTGGTCCCATGATTAAAATCTTTATATATATTTCTAGAAAGGATTGTTGACCTGTGGATCCGCACGGTCAATTTTGTATGAAGAACTAAATAAAGCAATCAAATAAATGAAAGATAAAATTTTTACATGAAAAATGATATGCTCAGTAAAAAATTTAAAAAAAAATTGATTAATTCGGTTGAAAATCAAAATCGAACTGAATTAATCGATTTTTTAAGAAAAAAAACCGAATTATCGATTAGACCGAATCGAAATTTAAAATTCGATTATTTTATTCGATTTAATCGAATTTTTACTCACCCTTAATATAGACCCCTTTTGAAAATTATCTTAAACTGACTGTTGGTCCAATGATTAAAATCTTTATATATATTTCTATAAAAGATTGTTGACCTATGGATCCGCACGGTCAATTATTTATGAAGAACTAAATAAAACAATCAAATAAATCATTATATAGAAAGGTAAAATTTTTAAAAATGATATGATAAGTGAAAATTTTCAAAAAAAATTGAGTGAATAATATAACATTTTACATACAGCAATTCTTGACGAGTTTACCGTATCTCCCAGTGTATAGTTTGATTCGGGGTGATGACCGGAGGCCGCCGAGGTGTCCGAGCGATAATCGGACATGTGCATGTAAAGTGTCACGTCATTCACTGAGCGTTTCATTAAGTTTTTTCACTGAGTGTATCAAAACTCTTTTTACATACAACGACCCCACGTAGGATAAATCGATTCCATCTTATAAAAATTTTCTATTGGTCACATGGATAAATCGAAAAGCACGAATAAATCCTAACAAATCATCCAACATTATAAATTTTTTGAACTCCCTAGGTGTAATATGATACGAGTGATATTGAAACTCTCATTGCCTAGGGAGTCCGTCCCACCACTTATCATAGCCCCCCGATATTTTTTCCTTTGGAAATTTATTAATTAATTAATCCTTATGGTCAAGAGTTAAATAACTTATTTATCTTCCCTCTATCTTAGACTGTATTTATCATATGATCAAAGACTAAGATTTTTGAATGCCTATTTTTTCCCCATTTTATTGGAAATAAGATTTTTGAATGCCTATTTTTTCCCCATTTTATTGGAAATAAGAAATCACAAACATTTACCAAATCAAATCTCTTTTTAATGTTTCTGTGACTTGACTTCTTTGTGTGACGATGCATCTAGTCTATTAAGACCAAACTTTATTTTAATGTAAGTTTAGGTCCTATTTGCTATTCTTACATCACTAGCTCATATCACAAACATGAATACATTATTGTTTTAGTTCTATTTATGCATCCTTGCAAATAAATCTATTCTAGTTTGTTATCGTTACTGTTATGTTATATCTATATAATGTTTCTTCCCTTTAGTAGTCTCATCATTTAGAGGTTTAATTATGATTTATTAGGAATTATATTTGTGGTGAATGTTTGGCTGAACCTTTTGAATTAAGGCGCTGAACCTGTTTAGTGGCTGATTGGTAGGTAACAAATCTGATTAGATATAATTTGTGGTTAGAAAATCCGATTGAGAGTTAGAACTGGTGTAAATATATTTGCCTTCATCTTGTGTTCAAAATAGGCTTAAATGGATCTTTTGTTTGAACCGAGTAAACTGGGGCAGGGACCAGGGAACCGCTAAGGTGACGGCTCCACCTTTTGTTCTTCTCTTGCGAGCTAAGCAAGAGAAGAGTAGCCTTTAATTTCACCACGAGGCACATAGATAAAGTCACAATAATAGCTTTTCAGCATCCTTGCTGCTATCCTGCATTTATAAGAAGGTTGTTTGCTCTTGATTTAATATTGAGTTTGTGTAAATCATCTCAGCAATTACGCGCCCATCCTAATTACTCTTAAATCTGTTGACATTATCCTAATTACAAATCATAAAATATTCATGTGCAACAAGAAGGGAAATTTAGATATAGATTCAAGACAGTGGTAATAAATCTTGAGTGTCATTTAAGATGCATTTATGCTATAGCAATATTTGGACAAATAGGACCCTCGAGTTGGTATTGCCTCAAGTTGTCTTGGGATTGAACATTTGGAGAAGTGTTTGGAGAACATAAAGAGAAGGATTGCTTCTCAATATATGTTATTGGCGACCAGCAGGGTTTGAGTAGAGTAATTGCATATTATATTTTTCATTTATTTGCAAGTCGTCTAGTGAGGATAATAGTTTGTTGTTCATTAATTTGGATAGCATTTGTCTGGAGTTCGTGTTAGTATCGTGTGTATGTATGCAAAGCCGGCCCTGGCCCAGGGCAACCAGGGCAACTGCCCAGGGCCCAAAATTATCAGGGGCCCAAAATTATCAGGGCCCAAACTATATATATATAAAACCCAACTTTTCCTGCGCATCGCTCCTCCCGACTCCGCGTTCCCTCCTCCCGACTTTGCGGGCTAGGGCTACGGCGAAACCTTTTCGCCGCCGCTCATCCTCCTCTCTCTCTCTCGCCGGAGCCCGAAGCCATCTCTCGCCGGAGCCCCAGACCATCTCTCGCCGGAGCCCCAGGCCATCTCTCGCCGGTGAGATAAGCCATCTCTCTCCGGATCCCGAAGCATCTCTCGCCGGTGGCCTCGCGCATCACTGCCCACCATTGCCTCCACGGCTCCACCGCCCCTACCGTCTTTTCCCTCAACTCCCTCCCAACTCGCGTGCTAGGGCTACGGCGAAAAGATTTCACCGCCGCTCTTCCTTCTCTCTCGCTGGAGGTTGAAGCCAAGCAGAGCCAACATTTGAGAAGATTTCGCTGCCCACCATTGCCTCCACAGCTACGCCTTCGAGAAGCTTCGCCGCGCCGGAGGCCACAACCAAGCATAGCCCCTCTCTCTAAAGGTCCTCCTTTTCCCTCCTCTAAGGGCGTAGGCAAAAAATTGTTAATATCTTAGATCTTATACATCCATTGCAGAAATTGAAATCTGAATCAACAATTTACAATTTATCCCTTACCTTGTCCAACCTTTTGTTGTATGATTGAACATCAAAACATGGGATGGATTTTATGGTACCAATTTTTATGCTGTGATTTTTTTTTGTATCAATTTTTGCTGAGTCAAGCTAGATGTGATTTTTTTAATTTTATGCTACCAATTTTTGGTATCAATTTTTACGCAGAGCCCAGCTTGCTGTGATTTTTTTAATTTTATGCTACCAATTTTTATGGTATCAATTTTTGTTAAGTGTTTTTACAGTGTTTTATATTTTTACTTTCATCTTTTTTATGTTTTATTTATGATTGTTCTCTGGGTAAAAATGTTTGCAAAAGATATTATTATAATCACAAACTAATTCTTATTCCGGTCTCAATTTGATTTTATGAATTTTTTCATGATGAATATCTATTAATGTATTGTTTTGTACTTATAATAGGAAGTTGACACCACGATTTTGGGGCTGTCAAAAGAAGAAGCTGTAAAAAAAACCATATATAGCATCAATGGATGTATATGTATTCAAGAAGGATTTGCTCTTAGATCTTCTCAGGTATGACTTTGGCTCTTATTCAAGGAGCGTAAAAAATAGACTAGATTTAGGTAGAAGTATCCAATGCAAACAGAGAAGCATTGTGATGGTTAAGCTTGTCCAATTATTTGATAATTTATTTCGCAGGCTAATATATACTTTTTCCACTCCCTTATACGGCTTCAATGTGAATGTGGTATTTGAAAATTATATATAACTCATTCCATGAACTTTGTGGTTACTAGAACTTGAACCTTATCAATTCTTTCTTGTACTTAACCACATGCTTGATTTCTAATAATTTGATGTACACCATACAGCCACCTCGCTTCAGCTTTTATGATGCAGCAAAGCCAATGTATACATCACGAAGAAACTTGCCTCCATCAATGGTCGACAATAGCAAGGTCAGTTAATTACCCTAATTAAATCTATGTAAAGGTTGCATCCTTGTGGTGCTGTTCTAGATTTTGATGTGGTTATCATGAGTGATCAAGCATATTTCTTCATTTCAACTATTGGCTTTGTTGAAAATTGATTTGTGATAAAATGCTTTTTGCAGATTGAGATTTAATTCTCATAGGACTTAATGTATCTGTAAATGAGCATGCGTAGAATTATTACTGATCAACCATGAATAGTTAATTGTTCCTGTAAATGTTATAGACATTTGTTAAACAATATAGTTTATTCATAACTTCAGTGTTGACATGCCATTGTTTTTATGGTTAAGGTAGTTCTATGATTTTAGTAATTGTCTGATTGCTCACAATGCATAGTACATTAGTGCATTTAGCATTAGTAAAATTTTATGATGGATATGTAAAAAATTTTTTTTTGGAAAAAGTAATATTTGGAAGATAAAATTAGGGCATGATTTATAATTTCGCCCAGGGCCTTTAGACAATAAGGACCGACTCTGTATGTATGTGGTGCATTTCAATGTGGGTTGTTAATAGAGGAGGTTTGTTTTATAATCAACAATTGATCAAAGGGTGCACTTACAGATTCAGAATTTCCAAAAAAGGCACATCAACTTTGCTAATACACATCTAACTTTCATATTTCTCAAAAGACTTACTTGTTTCACATTTTATTCCTAATGTCAATCTCAACACCATATTTTTTTAAAAAAAGTACTATCATGATCCTATATAGGATCATCTGCCTTAAATAAATCCATCCCTTAAATAACGCATCCCTCCTACATAGGATAATCTACCTAAATAAATCTAACTAAAATTATTTAAGTTTAAATGGTTGGTGCAGCTTGCACTAACTATCTAACTCAAATTTTAATGAATAACGAATAGATTAAAGTTAGATTGTTAGATATAAGTAAATGGAAAAAAGGTGGAGAGAAAAGAGGCTCCATTGTGAATGAGACTTTAGTCCCACATTGAGAGTTTCAAGACATATTGGTTAGTTTAAATTGATTCACAAGGATGTTAGTTATGAACAAATGCATGAGGAGAAGCTCTAAGCTCTAGGCGGGTTAATGAACAGTAACTCTAGATGTTTTGATCTCGACGGTTATTGAGCAATAAATGACATTAATTCGCTTATTAATTACTGCATAGGTCTAAGCCCTACATCCATCTTAACCTCGCGGAGGAGGGCAAATCTATTTTAAAAAACTACATTACATGCAGGCCTCAGCAACTTTCCTCTGTATCTCGGGAGTTTGCACCTAGACTTTACAATTTGACTCTGCAACTCGGGAGTCTCTAGCTCAAGAGCCTGCATACAAGGCAGCTTAGGTCTTGCAAGGCAGCTCGGGAGTGTGCATGATTGAAAGACTTAGGACCTAACACCAGACTAAAGTCCAAGGTGGTGGAGTACTGACGGGAAGACAAGGTCTATTTAATACTGAATTTATTTAATCCAAATTACACTTGTGCTAGCCTTGTTTTGCAAGGAATTTGTTGTTTTAGACTAACATGGTTTTGCAGGGGTGTTTCTGTAAAATTTAGCCTCAGATAAACGGTGCCCGAGACATCTTAGTTGGGACTGGAGGCACCTCGAGTGGTTGAGGATGCCTCCACGTAGTCTTCACTGAAGATGAGATTTCAGCGAACTAAGATGCCTTAGTTGGGAACCAAGGCGCCTCGAAGTGGATTTAAGGCGCCTTCTAGAGGATAAGCAATAAAGACCGGGCTTCGGATGAGGATAGCTTTTCCTTGATCTGAGGCGCCTCAAAATGTCCTTTATAAGGACTTGCTGCCGAGAGTTCTAGATATTAATTCTTTCTACCTCATTTGTGCTCCTGCGTTAGTTTTGCTTCTACATTTTCCTGCTGCAGCGCTGCTATGACTCGTTTATGTCCAACCGCCATCAGAAGACCGACGCTAACACACGAGCTGATCAAGATCATACTACAGTGTTAGGTAATGAACTTTAGTTCAATTATTCTGTACTTAAATTGCTCTAAATAGGAAGTGTAGGGTTGTTACACTTTCTACTCTCTTTGTACTCGATCCCTCTACCGGGAGTTTGTCGGTAGAGAATATTAGTGGATTGCCTATCGAAAAGGTCTAAGGAACTTGGGCCTTGCAATATGATTCGCCAAAGGTTCTGAAGCAAATAAAAACCCTTGGTGTTTTTTTTTTTGTGTTTGCGTTTTTATTTATCGCTTTAATTTCTGTTGCGCTCACGTTTTTATAAATTCGAAAAAGCGACATTTTCAAAAGTCACGTGATTCACTCCCCCCTCCCCCCATCTCACGTACAATTGTCCTACAAGTGGTGTCAGAGTCGATTTACTCTGAATCAATGCAACCACCGTAAGAGTCGGGGGTTCAAATATGTTTTAAATCAATTTTTGATTTTTCATACACAGTCTAGGTTTGGTATAAATACCTTTGCTTAGATCTTTTTCTCGTTTGATCGGATTTACTCGAAGTTGGTGCAACACCACTCGAGTCGATTTCTTTTGTTTTCTTCCTTCTACACTATTGATTGAAGACCTAGTCTTGGTATATTTTTCTCTTCTATTTCTTGTGTGCTAGACCTAATGGCACAAGGTAAAGGCTATAGTATAGTCTGCCTTCCTATGTTCAATGGGAAATATTTTCTATTGGAAAAGGAGAATAGAGGTCTACCTAAAGACCAACATGGACCAATGGTTTGCAGTCCAGACTGGATACTCACCTCTAATGGGCGAAGGAGGAAATACTCTACTAAAACTAGACAAGTGAAACACCGATATGAAGAAGAAGACACACATAGAGTATAAAGCACAAAATACCCTCCAGTACGGCCTAACAAAAGAAGAGCAGAACCGAATAGGCCCAACTGAAAACATAAAAGAACTTTGGGACAAGCTGATTGAGCTGCACAAAGGGACCAGTGATGCTAAGGTAACGAAACAATACCTTTTATTAAACAAATTATTTAATAATATTAAACTGTAGGAAGGAGAGTTCTCAAGCCAATTTCAAGCTCAGATGAAGGAGATATTGAATGAGCTCCATTTAATTGGACACCAATCAGAGAACTGAGACATCATAAGATACACACTTAATGCGTTTCCTCGAAATACATTATCGGCATCTATTATAGATGCTTATAAAATTTCAAGGAATCTTTCTAAATTAAAACTCAATGAATTGTTTTGTGAGTTATAATTACATAACAGATTAACATCAAAATAACTGAGAAGGATATAACTTTGATTGTAGGTCCATCAAAAGAGTCTAAGTCAAGGAGTAGAATCAGGATTGAGTCTGAAAGCGAATCAAATTTAGAATTTGATGATGAAGAGCAACTAGTGAAACTTATAAGGAAGGTACTCACCAAAAGAAGAAAAGAGTTCACAAAAAAGAACTTGCAGAAGGTGATCAAGACAATTTCTTGTGATCCAAAGAACAACATCACCTGCTTTGGATGCAAAAAAGAAAGGGCATTCAAAGAATAGGGCATTTAAAGAACGAATGTCCAAATCGAAGATGGGGTCAATCTAAAGATGCAAAACAAATGAAGACACTCCAAGCAACCTGGGATGACTCCTCCTTAGAAGACTCAGACATAGAAATCACAAATCACACTAGCAACCTTGCGTTGATAGAAATCGGACCTGAGTCAGAAAATGACTCAGACTAAGGAGATGAGTCGGCACTCGAGGATTTTAATAAGGTACAAGAATTACTTAACACAAAATTTTTTAGAATTATTTCCTATCTAGATAAAAAATTATCTGCATCTGAAACTAGGGTTGAGCTACTCCTTAAGGAAAATTAAGTCCTCAAGGAGCAAATTATTATCAAAAACTCAATTGAACAAAATCAACTTGAAAATAAAAACTCCACCCTAAAAGGTGGAGTTCAAAAACTTAAGGACTTACTAAAAACCTTCACTATAAAATCCAAGAACCTTAACTTAATTCTTGGATCTCAAAAAGGAATATACAACAAATCTGGAATCGAATATAAATCAAGATCGATCAAAGATCTTGTTGGTGCCAGAAGCACCAGATCGAATATTGTTTTGATAAGTGGCAAAGGGTTCAAGTTAAGCTGGTATGTTGTACTAACAGATTTGTGGAGATTGCAGGAAAGTCCTAGGTAAACTAGGTAAGAAGTCTTGACCTGGGGGTTGAGCACGAAGTCCTGGTCGGGGATCAGGCAACGAAGACTTGGCAAGTAAAGCCAAGCATTAAGACTTGGCCCGGGGGACCGAGCAGAAGACTTTGCTGGGCAGGGATCGCGGACAGTAGTCGAGATGGGTCAAGGTTGAACGTTGCCGAGTTTCAGGTTCTCGAAGGCTGAGCAAAAGTCCAACCGGAGGTTCCGGGTGGCAACAAGTAAACTCTCCGAGAGGAGTAGGTGAGGACGCGTTTCCCAAAGAGGAACAGTAGGCGTCGTACCAACCTAAGGTTTTCGAGTGAAATCTGAAAGTCAGGACCAAGACAACACTGGCTGTGATTCATACATGCTTCATTTATGTATATTATTGGATGTATAGAACTAACCCTTGTTGCAGCTAAAAGGATAAAGCAGCTTGACTGGGGCGTCTGAATGGGACTAAGGCGCTTGAGAGCTGGCAGACGACAGTTGAGCTGGCGCAACGGTCAGAATCTTGGCTGTCGTGGTGAGTGTTAAGTGGAGGATCCACATCAGAACTCAGGCACCTGGCCGGGATAGAATTTGACCGGGCAGCAGATAGAGTTTCCGCCCAATACGTTACAACGGGGGTGCCTGAGTAAGAACTATAAAAAGGGGTCGAGTGTGTAGGATCGGTGGCGTCGATAGAGAGGGATGAATATTGACTCGCTTCTTTTTGCGGAACTTCGTCATTCATTCGTCCATTCTTGCTATCAAAATGTTAGTACGCAGCGGAATAATAAAAGTAAATATGAACACGACAAGAACTCGCGGGATTTACTTGGTTCCCAATCCCCCAGGGTTATACGTTCAAGGCCTAATTATGGGTAGTGCCAGTCCACTAGTGGTCTTCTTTCCAGAATTTTCGGAGATGGAGAAACCCGTCTTATAATTGAGAGTACAATCAAAATAATATTAAAGAATTACAAACTAAATGCAAACCAAAACAGAAGATGACGATTCTGACCGATCTGGAACTCCGAAGCGATGCGCACATCCTCTTGGAGCCTCCTTGGTCACAGAATTTTGTCTCAACACTTTTCTTTTGCACAGATTGAGTGAACGAATGTGTTAGTTTATAATCTGAACTGTTGCACTCGACCCCTTTATATAGTACTTATTTAGGCGCCTGAAAGGCCATTCAGGGGCCCTAGTCGCTGTCAAAACTTGATCCGGACTGGCGTACTTAGTGCAGGGATAAGACCTGCCTCCCAGGCGCCAGAAAGGCTATTCAGGCGCCTGGGAGCTACTCAGGTGCCTAGGAGCCTTTTTAGGCGCCTGGGAGCTCTTTCCCAAGTATTTGCTTTCTTGCGTCTCCTCTCCTATCTTGCCTCCAACTCCAGGTTCCTTTAAGATAAACAAACACAAGACAAAACAAATAATCCTTAGCCTTAATGAATGACAGCCAGAGCTAACTGGTTCTGACTTTGGATTTCAAATAAAATCCTAGTCGAACCGACGCCTACTGTTCCCTTTCCCGGGGGACGCATCCTCGCGTACTCCACTCTGGAGAAGTTTGCCAATCGGGACCTCCGATTAGACTTTTGCTCGGCCTTCGAGAATCCGAAACTCGATGACGTTCGACCTCGACCCGTCTTGACTCCTATCCGCGATCCCCGTGTCGGTTTCGGGTGCGCATGGGAATCCTCTCCATGTCCCCGGATTAAAATATTATTAATTAAAACAAATCCGGATGGAGATGAATTACCTAAGCAACCGTTTCATCATCGTACTAACCGATTCAAGTGACCACTTGAACAAACTTGTTGTTCAAGCAATCTAATTCGTCTAATCGATTAGCCGCGAAACAGACGATGAATGGATCGCCGATTTTTTGTTTATCTTCGGGGTCCATATTAATGAACAACAAACAATAAACCAGATGCAAGAAGGAACCATAAACAAGAATTATACCTCTTGTTTACCTCGCGATCTTCTATTGTATGTCCTATCCCCTTCTTGGACGTCGTGTGGGGCGACGATCTTCCAAGAAACAAAGTAACCAAGAGCACCAACTCTTCCTCCTTGCCTTGTGCCGAAACCCAAACACTCCACTTGTTGCCACCGGCCAAAGGAAGAGGACAAGTCCTCCTTTGCTCGCCCTAGCAAACCCTATGGAGGGAGAAGGGAGGAGGAAGAAGAAAAGAAAGAGAGAGGTAATTCTCCCCTTGTATCAAACCCTAGCCGCACTCTTCCTTCTCTTCCTTCCCTTGCTGCTGGCGCTATGAGCTTCCAAAGCATCGCCAGCTTGCAACCTCTTCCTCCTTCTCTATTGCGCACAACAAGGAGGAAGAAGAGAAGGAAGAAGATGAAGACTAAATGAAGAAGAAGAAGAAGATGAAGCTACTGTAGGATCGATGTCGTCGATAGAGGGGGGGTTAATATCGACTTGAAAATTTTGTCGGAAACTTCAATGTTCGTTCGTTCGTTCTAGTCAGAGAGTTAGAAGCATAGCGGAAAATAATAAAACAAACAAAAGACACAACACAGAAGACACACGGGTTTTTACTTGGTTCCCAACCCCCTAGGGTTAGTACATCCAAGGCCTAATCACGGGTAGCGTCCGTCCACTAGTAGTCTCCTTTCCGGAATTTTTGGAGGTGGAGAAACCCGTCTTACAGTTCAAGTTTACAAGCAAAAAGATATAACTAAAAATGCGAACTTGTAAAATAAAATCGAACCAAACACAAGTCGATCCGGCCAATCCGGAAGTCCAAAGTGCACTGCACTTTCTCCTAGAGCCTCCTTGATCACAGAGCTTCAATTTTAGTGTTTTTTCTTTGCTCAGAATGCTTAGAATGATGTTGCAAGTGTTGTTCTACCTTGAGGGGTCAAAGCCCCTTTTATAGTATCTTCTCGGGTGCCCTAGAGGCCTTTGAGGCGCCTCAGTACGGTCAAACTTGATCCATAATCGCGAACTTCGCGAGGATGATAAAACATCCTTTAAAGGCGCCTGTGAGGTCTAGGGCGCTTGACACATGTAGGGCGCCTGATACATGTAGGGCGCCTGGGAAGGGAATCCATGATCCAGTGTGGCTCCTTTAGGGTGCCTGATTTCATTCAGGCGCCCAGGAAGCTTTTCCCACAAGTCCAGGGTGCCTATAGGGCACCTGATTCCATTCAGGTGCCCAGGAAAGTCTTCCCAACAACCTGTTTTCTTGCATTTGCTCTTCTGTCTTGGCTCCAGCTCTAGCTACCTGCAAGACAATCAACACAAGACAAATATACAGATAATCTTAGCCTTAAAGATTGGTTCTGACTTTGGATTTCAAGCGAAACCCTAGGTTGAACTGACACCTAATGTTCCCTCTTCCGGGGAACGCGTTCTCACCTACTCCTCTCAAGAGACATTACCTTTTGCCAACCGGCTCCTCCGGTTGGACTTTTGCCCGATCTTCCAGATTAGGACTTCGGTGCCCAGTCCACAACCAAGACTTATTGCCCAACCCTCGGTCAGGTCTTCGGTGCCCAGTCCATGACCAGGACTTATTGCCCAACCCTCAGTAAGGTCTTCGGTGCCCAGTCCACAACCAGGACTTATTGCCCAATTCCTCGAACCAGGACTTCATTCCCAACCCTTGGTTAGGTCTTAGGTTCCCAGCCCTCGGCCAGGACTTAGTGCCTAATTCCTCGAACCAGGACTTCGTGCCTAGGTTAACTAGGACTTTCCTTCGCTTTGATAATGACTTCTTTTGCTAGTCATATTAATCCTGACTAGACTATCCTGACTAGACTTCTCTTCTGCCAAACATCAAGTCATGTTTGGCTTACTCTTTGGTCTAACTGACCAACCCTGGGGTTTCTGCTAAACATCATATCCTGTTTAGCTAACCCTTGTTCTAACTGATCAAACCTCAGTATATTAACTGTTAATATTGTGAGAGAAGTGTCCTAAGGCAATCGCCTTATGAATGTAATCATTTATTTTAATAAATGAATATTCACTATTTGAGTATACATGTTTGTGTATTTGATTGAGATCTTAAACTCAACTACTGAATGTCCGCAATACAATTCACAGCATGAGAGAATTTGTGATGAATTCACAACTAGTGATTATCTCTACATGTGCAATTGTGAAGTATTGAAATTGTCCCTAGTCGATGAATTGATAAATACGGACACTATCAATTCTGTTGAGACTAGCATGAGTTATTCTCTAATCAGCTGATTCTCACTGGCTGGTGACATTGGGATGTCCGGAGATAAACATGAATGCTAGTTAAGGAAACTAGTTCATTGGAGTGACTGGCTGTAAAACTTCATATGGTAATCTACATATAGATATGTCAATGAAGTTCTTACTGCAGCTTAAGTGCGATGTTCCTTTGACTTGCGGTGTTCAAGTCATCTTGGTCATGGAGACTTATACTTTGACATCTTAAGCAAGCATCTCTAAGGAGGTGTGGACCCAGGATGGTTGGGTATAAGCCGAAGTGCCCGAAGATGTTTGAACAGCCTACAAAGGATTCACTACTCCTTGCGAGGAGATGTATACCCAAGGCCTATCATCGGATTGTTACTCGAAGCCTCTGGCCAGAGCATCACATGTTCAGAGTATGAATCTCTCAGAAACATGAGAGTAACTAGAATCCGTTGGACGAGAAAGATATTGCTTGGGCTATGTGTGACGTAGTCAGCCTAGTGGGGACTGACACACATAGACCGTGTCCTGAACCAAGTGGGTATAAGATGGTGAAGGGAATGAGGCATGATTTATTAAAGCTGCTGAAGGGTTTCAGAATAGTTTCTGAGGTCAACCTTTGATCTTTCGATTAATTGGGGATCATGATGTACTACTAGGTGTCACTCATGATCGTTCTATAATTGGTTAATTATAGACGGCCAACATAAATCGAAAGCCTATTTAGTCACACGCACTACGAGTGATCCGAGGGATTTAAAACGAGTTGAAAATTAGATTTTCCGATCAAGAGAGATAAGTCGAATCTGAATTTTTCAGAGACGCATCGGAAGCATAAAATGGCTAAGTCTTTTGAAGACTTATTGGACGAATTAAATGAGTTTAATTCGTACGGTTTCGGCTTGGGTTTGGCCGGCCAAAGAGGGTCCCCACCCTCTTTGTTTGGCCGGCCACAATAAAAGGGGAGAACCAAATTGTTTGGTTCAAATTATAAAATAAACCGCGCGTGGTTTGTTTTATAAAATTATGGATAAAGAAATTTATATAAACGGATTTATTTTTCATGGAAATTAAAATGAACCATGGATTGGTTTATTTTATTTTATAAAATCAATAATAGATTGATTTACCATGATAAAGAAATTTATATAAAGAAATTTATATAAAGAAATTTATATAAACGGATTTATTTTTTATGGAAATTAAAATGAACCATGGATTGGTTTATTTTATTTTATAAAATCAATAATAGATTGATTTACCATGATAAAGAAATTTATCTGAAGAAATTTATATAAAGAAATTTATATAAATAAGTTTATATAAAGAAATTTCTTTCCATAAGAAAAGGGAGACATGGTTGTTTTTATTGTAAATTAAATTATGATAAAAACTTGGCATAATGGAATAATTCATAGAAAAATTTATAAGATAAATTTCTTATGAAAATTTATTCCGTTAAAAGGAGACTTGGCGATTAAGAGGCTACTATATAAAGGTACCAAGGCAAGGCTTGGAAATTAATCCAAGAGATCAAGGATTCTTGCCTAGCCTCTCTCCCTCTCCTTCTCTCCCTCTCCCTCTTCTAGTGCCGCCGGCCCTAGAGCCCTTCCCCTTTGTCGTGAGCTTCCACCACCAAGAAGAAGCCGAAGAAGAAGAAGAAGCGGGCGCGACTCCTTCCTTCCTCCCGGAATCTTGATTCCGTTCTTCGTTTGGTGGTTAGTTTTTCATCTCTCTCTTGGTATTCTTGTCGTGCCTTTGGAGAATCTAGTAGTTCTTGTTGGCACGAAACTCGTGGCTTTGCGAAGTCATCCCGAAGAAAACTTGGCGTGGACGCGAATAGAGGCGGAGCTTCCAAGGGACGCTACGGTTGGATCTCGTCCCTTTCTACGAGTTACGCGAGGTATTAAGTAAATTAGTTTACTTTCTGCAAAATTTTAAATGTATGATCATGTCTCCACAACATAAGGTTGCATGCTAGATACGTGGTTAAAATAATTTGAGAAATTATTTATGCTAAACCTTCCGCTGCACGTAATTAAATTTTAAAATTACGAACCCGTATCCATGTCAACATGCACCCGGTCCCAACAGTGGAATCAGAGCCGGTTAGTGTTCGACATAATCATATAATTGTTTTACGGAAAACTTTGTCATGATCTCAATTTTGGAAAATTTTTCAATTATGGAAACTTTCCAATTATGATAAATTTTAGATTTAGGAATTTCAAAGTTTGGAAATCCTCATGAAATTTCGCAAACTTTTGAAATATCCTAGTTTCTGAAATTTTATGATAATTGTGAAAACTTTCCATTTTTGGAAACTTTCCAATTTTAGAAATTTCCTATTTTGGAAAATTTTCAATTTTGGAAATATGTAAGTTTTTTTTGTACCAGAAACTTACAATTATTCTGAAAACCTATTATGAAATCTCGCAATTTTGGGCACTTTCTTTCAAAGAAAGTCTAGACAAATTTATGGATCATTAATTGACAATTAAATTCGAATTGGTTTTAAATTATCAACAAAATTCTTTATTTTGGATTGAGCCTCGGGGAGCCGTCCAATTTAAGGTTAGTTGTTGTAATTTAATTTCCTAATTTTGAATAAAATTGTCATGTTTAATTTGGTTACGCCTCGGGGAGCGGACCAAATTAGATTTACAACAAATTCCTTTTTTTTGGGTATCTGAGCCTCGGGGAGCCACCCAAAGAAAATATTTTGTTGTAACTAATAAATCCATAAATAAAATATGTAATCAAATCTTGGAAATTTTGAGGTGATTCTCAAACGATAATTTCCTTATTTGATTTAAGAGGTGATGCTCTTACATATTGTTGTCTCCAAAATTAATTAGGAAAATGGTTTCCTATAGAGTTTTCTTAAATAAGATTTTCATGAAAATAATATGTGGTTGAATTAAGGGAATCTGTCTCTTAATTTAATAAGATTTGATTTAGAGAAATCAAAGTCTTAAACATATTATTTCCGAAATTGATTATGACAATTTAGGAAATTGTTTCCCAAAACAATTCCTTGAATAAAGTATGAAATTAGAATTAGGAAATCCGGTTCCTAATTCAATTAATGAGACTTAATAAATTAAGTCACATACATACTTTATTAAGGAAATCGTTAGTACATGACATAATTATATGTCATGAATGTGCTTAGAAAAGAAAGGATGAGACCCAAAACCCCTTACAAAATATTAAGGCCAACACCTTCCATTAATATGGTTAGAACCGGAGTTTTGTTTCTCGTTTGGGTTGATGGACACATCCATGCCCGGCTTGAACCTCAACATGTTCAAACCATGGAATTAGTTTATGATTAATATAGTTGGAGTCAGAGGTCAATCCTTAGTTTTGGTTGTTGGACACATCCAAGCCTGACTAAACGGTTGAATGAGCTCCAACCATATTAAAACTATTTCTTGATTAATGGGTCAGCCTTAAGCTTGGAGCATCGATTTGTTGTGCCACAGCCAAGGTCGATGTAAAGAGAGGTGCAGTTGGGTGCTATGTATAATGTTGCATACTTGTTAATGAGTTAACAACCCAATGATTTATGCAAACATTCAATTAGTTGATAGCATAAAGTGATAGTTACATATATGTGATATGTAATCAGTATAATTACCTACCTTCATAGCTAAGAATAACTTGATGGCCACAGCCATAGTTGTTCTTATCTATGGTTGGATATCGACCTATTTGGAGATGATCCTACGATCTCCCGAAATGATAAAAAGGGTTATTCAATTCGAAAAAATAAATAGGATTTAATTAATGTATGTTGATGCATTCTTTATCATTCTTCTCACATAAGCTCAATTTGTATTTCTAGGATAATCACTCGATCATATCTTCTCTGAATTTGCTTTCCATTTTGGACACCAATAAGTTAACTAAGGACAAAAGGATTGAAAAAGCACCAAAAGGCACTTGCCATCATTGTGGCAAGGAGGGCCACTAGCGAAGAAACTGCAAGGTTTATCTTGAGTCCTTGAAGAAGAAGGCATCCGATGCCCCATCCTCTTCAGGCATCTTCGTTATTGAATGTCATTCTATTTCCTCAACCACCTGGGTACTTGATACTGGGTGTAGCTCACATATATGTAATGACATACAGGGGCTAAGGAATAGAAGAAGACTCGTCAAGGGAGAAGCGAATTTGCGAGTTGGAAATGGAGCAAAGATTGCTGTTGTTGCCATCGGAACATATTTGCTAAAGCTCCCTACTAGACGTGTCTTAGAATTGGATAATTGCTATTTTGTTCCTTCATTAATAAAGAACATTGTATCTATTTCATGCTTGAATGAAAAGGGTTATCATTTAACTTTTAGTAACAATTGTTGTTACATAACTTTAAATGGTGTTCTTTATGGGATCGAAACTTTGTGCAATGGTATCTACACGTTAGATTTATCCGATGACGTTTTCAATATCGAAGTTAGCAACAAACGTGCTCGAATAGATAATCGAATAGACTCCTATACGTGGCATTGTCGTCTTGGCCATGTAAGTAAGAAATGCATGACCAAATTACACCGATGTGGAATTCTGGAATCATTTGAACCCGGTTCATTTGATACATGCGAATCGTGCTTAAAAGGCAAGATGGCCAAATTACCCTTTTCCGGAAAAGTTAATCCAGTGGGAGAATTGCTTGGTCTAATACATACTGATGTATGTGGACCAATGTCAACTCTTGCACAAGGAGGCTATAGCTACTTCATTACCTTTATCGATGATCACTCACGATTCGGGTATGTGTTCTTGATGAAACACAAATCTGAAGCTTTTGAGAAATTCAAAGAGTTCAGAAATGAAGTAGAGAAACAGCTTGGCAAAAGTATTAAGATACTTCGATCCGATCGGGGTGGTGAATACTTAAGTCAAGAGTTTCAAGATTATCTTAGGGACAATGGGATATTGTCTCAATGGACTCCGCCATATACACCACAGCATAATGGTGTATCTGAGAGGCGTAACCGAACCTTGATGGACATGGTTAGATCTTTGATGAACCATGCAACTCTTCCAAAATCCTTTTGGGGCTATGCACTTAAAACAGCTGTTTACTTGCTAGACAAAGTCCCGACCAAGGTAGTCTCTACTACTCCATATGAGACGTGGAATAGTAAGAAACCTCATTTAACTCACCTTAAAATATGGGGTTGTCCTTCTTATGTGAAGCGGACTGTATCAGACAAATTGGATGCTAAGTCTGATAAATGTCTATTTATTGGATACCCTAAGGAAACGAAGGGTTACGAATTCTATCATCCCTTGGAACAAAAGGTGTTTGTTTCAAGGCATGCTGTGTTTCTGGAAAAGAATTTCTTTTACAAGAAAACAGTGGGAGTGGCATTGAACTTGATGAAGTTCAAGAAACTCCAATAGACATTACAGAGACACCTAGTCTAGACCCACAACCAACAACTCATAATGATGAGCTATCAGTTGAACCTAAAACAACACCACCTCTTCGTAGGTCTGATAGGACACGCAATATTCCAGAGAGATACGGATTTCTCATAAGTGAATCGAACGACGTGTTACTCATAAGCGATGACGAACCTATCAGTTATGAAGATGTTCTGAAAAGTTCAGAAAGGGACAAATGGCTTGAAGCCATGAAGTCGGAAATGGATTCCATGTACGAAAATCAAGTATGGGACTTGGTTAACCCACCTGAAGGGATTAAGCCCATAGGGTGCAAGTGGGTTTTCAAGAAGAAAACCGACATGGAAGGTAATGTTGTTACCTTTAAGGCTAGATTAGTGGCAAAAGGATATCGTCAGAAACAAGGAATTGATTATGACGAAACCTATTCGCCAGTAGCTATGCTTAAATCCATTCGGATGCTCCTGGCCATAGCAGCTCATTATGATTATGAGATATGGCAAATGGATGTGAAAACAACTTTCCTTAATGGAAACCTGCTTGAGGATGTATACATGATACAACCTGAAGGTTTCACATCGGTTGATAAAACCAAAGATGCAAGCTTCGACGATCCATATATGGACGGAAGCAAGCATCCAGGAGCTGGAACATCCGTTTTGATGAGACAATCAAAGAGTTTGATTTCTCACAAAATCCTGACGAACCTTGTGTGTATAAGAAGGTTAGTGGGAGTGCAGTCGTATTCCTAGTATTATATGTCGATGACATATTACTTATAGGAAACGATATATCAGTCTTACAGTCGGTTAAAATTTGGTTGTCCAAAACTTTCTCCATGAAAGACCTGGGAGAAGCAACCTATATCCTTGGGATTAGAATCTATAGAGATAGATCAAAACGGTTGCTTGGTCTTTCGCAGTCTACATATATAGACCGAGTGCTAAAAAGGTTTAGCATGTCGGAATCCAAGAAAGGTTACCTTCCCATCAGGCATGGGATCAACCTTTCAAAGTCTATGTGTCCGCGCACAGAAGACGAGAGGATTTGCATGAATAAGATTCCTTATGCATCCGCGATAGGATCTATCATGTATGCTATGTTATGTACTAGGCCCGATGTATCGTATGCTCTGAGCGTCACGAGCAGATACCAGTCTGATCCAGGAATGGATCATTGGGCGGCTGTCAAGACAATCCTTAAGTACTTAAGAAGAACTAAGGATGTGTTCCTAATATATGGAGAAGGAGATATGGTAATACGTGGGTATACAGATGCCAGTTTATAGACAGATAAGGATGACTCCAAATCTCAGTCTGGATACATATTTACTTTGAATGGAGACGCAATAAGTTGGAAAAGTTCCAAACAAGACACCGTAGCGGATTCTACCACGGAAGCGGAATATATTGCAGCTTCGGAAGCAGCAAAGGAAGCAGTCTGGATCAAGAAGTTTGTCTCAGAACTTGGTGTGGTTCCAACCATTGATGAAGCAGTGCCGGTTTACTGCGACAACAATGGAGCTATTGCACAAGCAAAGGAACCAAGGTCTCATCAGCGATCCAAACATGTTCTTCGCCGCTATCATCTGATCAGAGAGATTATAAGTAGGAATGATATACAAATTGAGAAAATTCCCACTGAAAGGAATTTAGCGGATCCTTTAACTAAGGCCTTGCCTCAAAGCAAGTTTGAGGGTCATGTTAGAGCCTGTGGTATTGGATACCGTAGCGATTGGCATTAGGCCAAGTGGGAGTTTGTTAGTATTGTGAGAGAAGTGTCCTAAGGCAATCGCCTTATGAATGTAATCATTTATTTTAATAAATGAATATTCACTATTTGAGTATACATGTTTGTGTATTTGATTGAGATCTTAAACTCATTTACTGAATGTCCGCAATACAATTCACAGCATGAGAGAATTTGTGATGAATTCACAACTAGTGATTATCTCTACATGTGCAATTGTGAAGTATTGAAATTGTCCCTAGTCGATGAATTGATAAATACGGACACTATCAATTCTGTTGAGACTAGCATGGGTTATTCTCTAATCAGCTGATTCTCACTGGCTGGTGACATTGGGATGTCCGGAGATAAACATGAATGCTAGTTAAGGGAACTAGTTCATTGGAGTGACTGGCTGTAAAACTTCATATGGTAATCTACATATAGATATGTCAATGAAGTTCTTACTGCAGCTTAAGTGCGATGTTCCTTTGANCAAGCCTTCATCATGTGTCCCTCTGCTCCACATATATGGCATCCACTCATGCCCTGACGACACGCTCCAGGATGTGTCTTTCACACTTGGGCAAGGAGGATACCTAGGCTGCTTGCTTGAGGTGCCTCCTTTATTTCCCTCAGAAGTCTTCTGGTCCCCCTGCTTTCTCTTGCTTGAATTCCCTTTCCAGTTCTGTTGATTCTGTGTACTCCCTTGGGACTTCTGAGCTGAGGTCTGTTGTTGTTGCGCCCGGTGTAACCCTTATACTGTTTAAGTAGTGCTCAGTGATCAAAGCACTACTTACTAACTCCTCTGAAGTTTGTGGTCTGTTACCACTGCCGGCCACGTTCAAAGCTATCTGGGGCCTCAGCATCTTGAGCATCAGCCTAACTCTCTCCTTCTCAGTACTAACTAGCTCTGGGCACAAGCGAGCTAGTCGATTGAATTTCTTCACTGCTTCATCTACAGTCAGATCTCCTTGACGGAACTCAGTAAATTCATCATAGTGCTTGTTTGTCACTTTCATGTGAAAGTACTCTTCCAGAAATTCTGCTTCAAATTCGGCCCAGGTCATCTGATTCACATTCCTCTTAGCTTTCACTCTTTCCCACCACATCCTAGCATCTCCAGTAAGGCAGAAGGATGTGCACTTTATCTTCTCCACCTCGGGCCAGTCCAGTAACTCCATTATACTTTCCACCGTTTTGAACCATGCCTGAGCATCCCATGGTTCACTTGTGCCAGAAAAATTCTCGGGCTTCAGTCTCTGCCACTGGATCAGATATGCTTCCTGTCTCACTTCTCTTGTCAGAGGTACTGGGGGAGTCTCTGTCACGCTGGTGTCGCTACTTGTGCCACTGGCGCCACTGGCGTGGCAACAGGGGTGGCTTGCTGATTAGCCATCAAGGCAGCAATGACTTGCTGCTGCTCAGCAAGTTGCCTCTGAAGCTGGGCCACCACTCCTTGAAGATCTGTGGGTGTGCTGACTCAGTGGACTCCTGCTCTCTAGGAGTCTGCTCCTCATTTCGGACAGTTCTGGGACGTCCTCTTGCCATTCTCTTTCTCTATGGTGTATAGAAAATAAATAAGAAATAAATGCATATTATTTCTTACTAACTTGCTTCACTATCTCTATGCATACATTATCATATCATAGTAATACTATCATGCTTTTCTACTATCATGCACTTACTAATACTAGCAGTCAATAAAGAAAGCATATTAACAAAAACAAAACAACATTAAATTTCTTACTTGGTAGGCGGCAGGGTTGATGCTTGATGTCAGTGTGGCGGAAGGGTGGAGACCTGCTCTGATACCACTCTGTGACGACCCGACTTCCCTTAACTTCCTTAAAGCGGACGTCACATTTACTGGACCTTAACTTTACTTTATCCTTAGCCTTAGGTTACACCTACTTGAGTCCCCTTAACTTGCTCTGAATTTTTTTTTTTCTTCCTTCTTTTTTTTTCAAAAAAAAACAAAACAACTTTCATTTTATTTGCTTTGCCAGGATTTGACCCCTAGACCTCTTAGTTGTAACACTAAAGCACTAACCAGCTGCTCTACACAGTTTTTCTTTAATGGTACCAGTCGACTGCTATTATATCAGTCGACTGGTGTCAGTCGACTGGTATATGGTCAGTCGACTGCCATATCGAACAGAAGGTCTGTTCGATATAGCAGTCGACTGGTATCTGAGCCAGTCGACTGGCACGCCTGAAACTGCAAATTTCAGACCTGAAAATCCCTTTCAAACATCCACAAATCACATACTATCACTTCGCATTAAGATATAACTTCAAATCTATCATATATACTAGTTTATTTGGCACATTGGCAGCTCAAAACAAATCCAAACTCTTGAAATTGAAACTAATACGGAACTTAACCAAACTAACCAAGCATATGGAAAAACATAAGTAAACATCTTCAAGTTGTATCAACTTCTTACTCTATGCGGAAATTAAACACATTGGTTCACTCTTTACTGTTCAAAACATAAAACTAAATGTTTCTAAATACCAAACTCTACTCATACTCAACCCAACGGATCTTTTACCCCGGTTCCACCTCCACTGAACATCAATGCAAGTCCTGTCGCCTCCCAACTTACGCTTTCTCTTTTCCTTTATCTGCAATAGAAGGAAAATACAACTAATAAGCACAATGCTTAGTAAGTAAATCCCTACTCACAAAATCACGATGTCAATACTAAACATGCTCATTTCAAAGAATAATTTAAAACTTTACTCACTTCAAAACTTACAACTAAACATGCTTACAACTTGAAACACTTTATCATGCTTGTTAATGTATCAAGGTACACAACTAACCATGCTTACTACTTGAACTACTTTATCATGCTTGCATTGTAACAAGATACACATATAATAATTAAACACTTCCTCAAAAAGGAACTACTTGATCATACTTATATACTTGAAAATAAATAATCAACTTTCTCTTTAGGCCTTGACATTGTACCATGGTATCAGTGTACCAACTGCGCGCTTTTCTAATAGGTTGCGAGGTAGCTAGCCACCGCACCCTATTAGAACTTTACTTTCTAACTTTCGATGGGCCTTACATTTGCCCGGTACATGTCTCTTTCTCAAAGTAAAATACTTTTCTTACTACCATACTTAAACTTATCACTTTACTTGTTTTTGCATATATTTGCATGCTAAAAACCTTTACTTTTCTCACTTTAACTTTCCATCGAGCACCTTGTGTGCTTCTTAACTCAAATTCACTTTTAGGTCTTTTCATAAGTATGAAAACTCATCATGCTTGGCCTATATACATTCAATACAAACAAATTGAATTTCTAACATGATAAAACATGCAATTTTAATAGCTAAAACATAGAATAGCAAAATTCTCTTCACCATGCTTCTACTTTTCGAAAACTAGGGTTCTACAATGAGAATTTCGAAACGAAACTACTCCTATTGCAGGTGAGCGATTTACTTACCTCGTTCTTGAAGAAAACTCACAAAAACAGGGAGAAAACTCCCTAACGAAATCCTTTTTCTTCCTCCTTGTAAAAAGCTTCCACCTTTAGCCCTAGGAAGGAACCCTAGATGCTTCTACTCAAGGGGAAAGAAGAAGAAGAAGAAGAGCTCCCTTGAAAATCCCTTGTTTCGCAGCCCTCCCTTCTCCTCTCTCTCACGCGCGGCTACGGCTCCAACTTGGGGTTTCACGCAACCTAAGCGAGGTTTATATACCTCTTCATGAAAAACACTTAACTACACTACAACATTATTTCTCTCCTTCCTTTTCTGTGCTTGATACCCTAGCCCAGCTGGTCGCGCGCTCCCTTGGTCTCGTGGTGGTCGCGGGTTCGAACTCCGGTTGCCCCTTTAAACGTTTTTTTTCCTTTTTTATTTCTTTCTCCTTTTTCTAAAATACCAAACGGACTCGGAAAATTCCATAAAAATATTCTAAAAATTCCTAAAAATATCTAGAATATTTCTAAACCATTTTTAAATAATTCTAAGGACTTTAAGAACTAAAAATGGAAATTTTGGGGCGTTACAAAAATATTTAGATAGGGTTATCATGGCATAAAAACACAACACAACCTCACACAACTCATACCACATGCATACATTGAGTATCCTACTACAAAGGGGCATTATCAAGTGAGGTAGTGACCTTAACCCATCCTAAAACCCAATTTAAGAAATTGATCAGAAATTTCTAAGGTTCATATCAACATGAAAATGACAAAAACAAGAGCAATTGGTTCATACAACATACATATAATACATATTCTAACACTAGGAAGCACTAGTAAGTAACATGGCATCTTTAACTCTTCTTTTTCTTTCTTTTTGGCCCTTATTTAGGGTATTAACCCCACGTGTTCAGAGGGAAAATATGGCCTAAAATATATATAAAACCCTCAAACAACCATTAACAAGGACTTAAAACATTAGCTAGTCAAAAGAACCCAAACATCTTCTTGTGGCCAAAAAGTCTATGGCTTCATGAGAGCCTTGGCCTAAACCTTTAAGGGTCTTTTGCTTCATCTTTTTTTTTCATCATAACTCATAACTTAATATCAAGAAAATATTGGAGTCATTAGATAGCATCAAACACAAACCTAAGCCCTAAATCTCATGTTGGCCGAAACTTGCCTATAGGGAAACCTTCACGATTTTTGCAACACATCACCAAAACATACAAGAACATGAATCAAAAACATATATAACTATTATGTTGCAGGTGAGGGGAGTCTTACCCTTATTGTCTTGGTTATAAACCTCAAATAGATAAACAAAAGGAAGCTTTCTTGACCTTAGAGTACTGCTTGCCTTTGTAGCCTTGTAGAAGAACTTGGATCTTCAAGAGGGAGACCTCTTGTGAAGTTTTCCAAGAGGAAAACCCCTTTGGGATTTTTGGCCAAGAAGGAAGAAGAGAGGGGAGAGGAAGGGCCTTGGTGGAAGAGAAGAAGAGAAGAAGAGAAAAGTAACTTAAGCCTCTTCACTTCTCATCCCACCTCTTTATACTAAGTGAAGGGGGCAAGTGAAAGGGCATGGTGCCTCCTCTCATGGTGACTCTTCACTTCCCTTATCCTTACACCTATCTACAATTTCCTTTATCCTCCTAATAGCACTCCCTTGCTAGGTGAATTGGTTACACATGCATTCTTAAGGCTTACAACATCTCTAAGGTCTAAGGTTCAATCCTTGGCACCTACATCATTACATTTTTTTTATTGGTATTCTTTTGCAAGCCCATCTAAAGTAAGGCCCATTACATGATGTGTTATTTCTTTTATCCTCATGGGGCCCATTAGGATAACTAATGAAGTGCTATTTAAGACCCATTAGGAATTCCCATCATTTAGAGCCCATATAAGGCCTATTAACACTTACACTAAAATTCCCACAACTCGCACTCAATATTAGAGATAATATTGGAGGGAATTTTAGTGGGGTGTTACATTGGTTCCTTTTCGAAACCATTTTAAAAAATATTTTGAATATTTTGCAAGTACTTTTGAAAAATATTTGAGCTTTTGAAATATATTATGGATTATTTTTGAAAAATATAAGTAACTTTAAAAGATATTGTGCAATTTTGAAAAATATAAGTACTTTTAAAGGATATTATACATTTTTGAAAAATATAAGTACTTTTAAAGGATATTATGCAATTTTGAAAAATATAAGTACTTTTAAAGGATATTATGCAATTTTTGAAGGATATTTGAAAACATAATATTTTTCTTGAATTAGTTTCTTTTCCAGTCTGACACAATCCTAGGAAACCTTGTTAACTATAAGGACATTTCCCTATGTGTCCTGGAAATTCTTCAAACTCAGGTAAATATTATTTTCCAAAGGAATTTTATAAACAAATTTTTTTTTGAAAGTGATAGTATCATATTTTCATAAAAGATGATAGAAAAAAAATTCCTTATGTTTTTAAAAGGATTTAAAAAATATAGTGCATGCAAACATATTATTTTGAAAATGTTGAATAATTTTTTTAATTTGACCTCCCCCTAAACTTGACACAGTCCTTGGAAGCTTGTTGACTACAAGTACTCTTCCTCTGAGTCTTTAGGGTTTGGTTTAGACTAAAAGAATTATCTAGTAATTTCAAAACAAATAATTGCCAGAAAACTTTAAAAAAAAACTTGTCAGAGAGTTTTCTTTTCACTCATACTCCCCCTAAATTTGACACATCCTAGGAGTCCTTGTAGATCATGAAGTAGACCTTCCTCTGTGTCTTTAGGGTTTATCAAAATCAAATGAACAATAATTTTCAGGAAGATAAATTTTGAAACCACAATTTAGAAAGAAGATAATTTTTAAAGCATAAGTTTTTTTTTGAAAACATAAGTGATAGTGATTTAAAGCACCATTTTCGAAAAACATTTTGAAGTGATAAGGATTTTTGAAGCATAATTTTTAAAAAAAACCTTTAAACAAAAACTCCCCCTGACACCAACATCGTTTGACTCTATATAAGTGCCTTAAGGGACTTTAGTGTTGACCTAAGAGGCTTGTGTCTAATTGTGTAGATCAAACATTTTTGAAAGATATACTTTTGAAAATGTATAATATGTATAAACAATCAGACAATCATGAAATCCATAAAAACATTATTATGTTAAAGCATTATTTTGAAAATAAATTTTTAGAAAAATATTCTAAGAAATTTTGAAAACACTTTTTGAAAATCATTTTTCTATTTATTAGTCCTTAACATCTCACCCATTCTAGATGTCTCAATACAACAAGCATGGTTGCCTTATGGGTGCATTGTGAGATGCTTGAGTCATTCTTCTTAATTTATTGTTAAATCTAAGATTTAGTTGAAACTTGTGTTAGATTCAAATTTATCAAGTAGTAAAGTGAATTTGAATCTAGTAGAAAGGCCTCAGAGTTAAATCCACAAAGGCCTTCTTTGGTCGTAGCCTTATTGGAGCAACAACCCTTTCCTTGACAAAGCCTTTTATCAAAAATTCATTTTCAAATTACTTCTTGAAAAATTTTGGTCTAACTAGCTTAGGTTTTGGATCGGTAGCTTTGGCTAGTTCTACCAGACTAAACATACCAAGTAGGGTACGTCTTACTTTACTTGACCTTATTAGAAGGGCTTCCCTAACGTACTATCATCTCACCTCCACCAAATACTAGGTTGTTCAAGTTTCAACTATTCATTTTCCTATAACCGTTCTAAGTCATGCATAAATTTAAATATGAATGACATGACATATATTTTAAAGAAGAAAAATGATAGGGAGAGTGAAAATAGGAGAGTGAATGGTTGAGTGAATGACGTGGCACTTTGCATGCAGCGATCTCCGACGGGTTCACCGTGCCCCCCAGGGTATAGTTTGATTCAGGGCAGCTGCCGAAGGCCACCGATGGTGTCCAAGCGATAATCGGACGTGTGCATGTAAAGTGTCACGTCATTCACTCAAGTGCCACGTCATTCACTCTACCATTCACTCTCCCATTTTCACTCTCCCTATCATAGTTCTTTGAAGAAATAGCAGATGCATGGCATGACAGTTATGCATGAGTCAAACAATTCAAATCATTTAATTAAGTTTCTAAAAATGTATCAAATTCCCGATTTGATACATGTCATGTGAACCCGCGAATATGCCAACCCACTTTGACATATTTAATTTTATTAAATTAATTGTTGCGGTTTGGGTAAGATTTTATTTAATTCAAGTTTAAGTTACTTAAGAATTAATTGGATCTAAATTCAGAATTAATTAAAGTTGAATTAATTAAGAATTACTTAAAGTCAATTGAAGTTGAATTAGTTAAGTCTTAATTGAAATTAAGAAATAATTGAGGTTGAATTAATCGAAGTTATTAAATTAAGGTTTAATTGAATTAATTAGGAATTACTTGAATTTGAATTAATTAAGGATTAATTAAAGTTGAATTAATTAAAGATTAATTGAATTTGAATTAATTAAAGATTAATTGACTTTGAATTAATTGAAGATTAATTGATTTTGTATTAATTGAAGATTAGTTAAAGTTAAATTAAATAAGGATTAATTAAGATTAAGTTAATTAAGGATTATTTAAGGTTAAAATAAATAAGGTAAAAATTGTTAAGATTTAATTAGATTTAAATTTCAAAATTTCTGGGTTAGATAATAATTGTGGGTTTTGCTTCATCATTTTCATTATTTCAAAAATTACTGATTCCTTTATTATTTCTTCTTTATTTTTCTTTTCAAGTTTTTCTAATAATTCTGATTTATTTGAATATTTGTGATTTTTATTAACTATAGCCTTGATCTCAAAAAATTCAATCTCCTCCTCATCCTCATCATTAAAATCACATCCTTCAATATCCTCATAGTAGGTGGAGTAATTTGGGCCACTAGTTAATGTTTTGTAATAATCTTCAATATTATTAGAAAATTTGATAATTAAATTATAATCTAAGAGGATTTCATCTCCACTATCCTCAGAAATATCCTTAAGAATTAACAAATTATCCTCAATAATCTCAAAATTGATTTCAGGATTATTCTTAAGAATTTCAATATTATCCTTAATATTTTCAGAAATAATTTTAAAATTATCCTTAAGATTTTCAGAGATAACTTCAATATTATCCTCAAGAATCTCAGAGTTGATTTCAGGATTATTCTTAAGAATTTCAATATTATCCTTAATATTTTCAGAAATAATTTTAAGATTATCCTTATGATTTTCAGAGTTAAAATTATCAGAATTTTCAGAATTTTCAAAATTTCTAGAATTATCAGAATTTTCATAATTATCAGAATTTCCAAAATTAAAATTAACAGAATTTCCAAAATTAAAATTATCAGAATTTATTTTAAAAATTACTGAATTGACATTCAGGATTAAACAATTAACTTCTGATATTTTAGCATTATTTACATTTTCTAACTGGTCATGCAAGATATTTATTTGACTATGCAATAATTCTAATTTATCAAAAAAATTATCTAAATTATCATAAGACAGTGCAGGAATTTGTAAATTTTTTGGAATGTAAATTTTCCGTACCTTCGCCGGACACTTATTCTGTAGGACCGGTGCCGTCGATAGAGGGGGGGGGGTGAATGTCGACCATGAAAACTTTGCGGAAATCTTCGTAACTTTCGTTCTAGACTTAGAGTGTTAGCGCAGCGGAAAATAAGAACAGAAAAATAAATGCACAACAGAATGACACGCGGATTTTACTTGGTTCCCGACCCCCCAGGGTCAGTACATCCAAGGCCTATGCACGGGAACGCCCGTCCACTATTGGTCTCCTTTTCGGACTTTCCGGAGGTGGAGAAACCCGACTTACAGTGCAATATTACAATCAAAAATATTGAAAGTTAAAGTACAGTAATTAAAAAGCAAACCAACGATAAAAAGTATGAAGCTCGGCCGATCTGGACCTCCGAAGTGCCGCGCACCTCCTCTTGGAGACTCCCGGTCATAGAGCCTCATTTCTAGCATGTTGTCGTCGATCGAAATGATCAGAATCGCTCTGGAATGTTGTTTTTGAAGCAGAGGGGTCGAAGCCCCTTATATAGGCCTCCGAGGGGCGCCCTGGACGCTGGGGGCGCCCCGGAAGACTCGGTCAACTCTTATCCTTGCGTCTACCTCGTCGCTGGTGATAAGATCATTGACCAGGGCGCCCCGGACCTCCAAGGTGCCTTCATGATGGCTTATCTGTGTTTTGAGTTCGAAACTGCACATACAGCTTTGAACCAGGGCGCCCCGGACGCTCAGGGCGCCCTGCTTGACACCTGTTCTGCCTGCTTCACATTTACTATGTTTTTACACTTGGCTCAGGGCGCCCTGGCTGTTCAGGGCACCCTGGTTGGTGAGGGCGCCCTCAACACTGGGGGCGCCCTCCTTAAGCCTGCAAACTGGTTACCTTACTTGCTTTGTCTCCGGTTCTTGTTACCTGCAAGATACACAAACACAAAGCATATATAATATTAGGCTTAAGGACTTGGTTCGGACTTCGGATTTGCACGAAACCCTAGGTCAAACCGGCACGAGTTCCTATCCCCGAGAACTCGCCCTTCACCTACTCCTTTCAGGAGACGGTTGCCATCCAGTCCTTCGGATGGACTTTTCCTTAGCCTCCGATTACTCCGAATCTCGAGACGCCCGAACCCCGACCCGTCTCTACTCCTGTCCTTAGTCATCGCTCAGCTAAGTTGCTTAGTCCCTCGGACCAAGTCTTCATTTCCTAGCAGTCCTTCGCCAGGTGCCTAGTAGCCCTTCGCTAGGTCTTTGTTACCAAGCGGTCCTTCGCCTGGTGCCTAGCAATCCTTCGCTAGGTCTTCTATGCCTAGCAGCCCTTCGCTAGGTGCCTAGCAGTCCTTCGCTCTGTCTTCTATGCTTAGTAGTCCTTCACTAGGTGCCTAGCAGCCCTTCGCTAGGTCTTAAGGTTACGATACCTAGCAGCCCTTCGCTAGGTGCCTAGCCGCCCTTCGCTAGGTCATGAGGTTTTGATACCTAGCAACCCTTTGCTAGGTGCCCAGCATCCCTTCGCTGGGACTTAGGGTTTCGATGCCTAGATTAACTAGGACTTTTCTTCAGCTTTGGTTACTTCTCTCTTACTCCCCTTTGTCTGTTCCATGTATCACTGACTTAAGTATATTGTCAAACATTAAAACATTTAAAGAAGAACATCATTGATGCAACTTGCACCAACATATTCTTGTAGTGTCCGTGCTTTTGACATTTGAAGCACTGCACGTTGCTCTTGTCCCTCCGGACTCCTGGCGCTGGTATTTCCATCGCCGCCGATGGTGAGATCCGAGTCTTACGAGTAGGGCACTGATTTTTATAGTGCCCTCTCTCCCTGCACTTAAAGCATGTAATATGTAATTTAAAAACTGACATCTAAAATAACATGTACCTGATTAACCCCTGGGCTCCCCCTCAACTCCTAGCGTCTTTGGTCCATCGGCGGTTAGTCCGGTGAAGAGCGGTCTAGCCCTGATACCACTTGTTGGACCAGTGCCGTCGATAGAGGGGGGCTGAATATCGACCGTAAAAACCTTCAGAAATTTCATAAAACATTTCGGTTCGTTCTGGACACAAAGTTAGTAGCACAGCAGAAAACAAAAAGAACGAATAAACAACACAGCGCACGCTGGATTTTTACTTGGTTCCCAACCCCCCAGGGTCAGTACATCCAAGGCCTATGCACGGGAACGCCCGTCCACTAATGGTCTCCTTTCCGGACTTTCCAGAGGCGGAGAAACTCATCTTACAGTGCAGAAATTACAATCAAAAGATATGAAATATAAGTGCAGAATTGTAAAATTCAAACCAAACAAAAGTTGAAGACTCGGCCGATCTGAAACTCCGAAGTGTCGCACACTTCCTCCCGGAGCTTCCTTAGTCGCAGAGCTTCGCCGTTAGCACTTTGTCGTCAGTCAAAAGGCTCAGAATGATCTTGGAAGTTGTGTTGTGAGTTGAGGGGTCGAAGCCCCTTTTATAGCCTTGTCTAGGGCGCCCGTGATGCTATGGGGCGCCTCACAGAGCTTGGTCAAAGCCTCCGCGCCGAACTCGCAGCAGCGGATAAGGCTCTTGACCAGGGTGCCCTGGACCATTGAGGTGCCTCAATGAACACAGGCGCCTGCTTCAATGAGGCGCCTGGCTCCATTAGGGCGCCTCCTTCAATGGGGGCGCCTAGCAGCCCTCTTACAGCCTTGTTTGTTTGTTTGTTTGCCTGCTTTGTCTTCATTTTTAGGTACCTGTAAGATACATAAATACAAGGCAAGCATGCAGATAATCTTAACCTTATGGAAATGGTTTTGACTTCGGATTTCCATGAAACCCTAGGTCGAACCGATGCAAGTTCCCACCCCCGGGAACGCACCTTCAACCTACTCCTCTCAGGAGACGGTTACCACCCAGTCCATTCGGGTGGACTTTTACTTAGCCTTCGAAACTCTCGGATCTCGAGACGTCCGAACCTCGACCCGTCTCTACTTATGTCCTTAGTCATCGCTCAGCTAAGTTGCTCAATCCCTCGGACCAAGACTTCGTGCCCAAACCCTAGGTCCAGGACATAGGTGCCCAGCCCTCGGCCAGGACTTAGTGCCCAACTCTCGGTCAGGTCTTAGGTGTCTAGCCCTTGGCTAGGACATAGTGCCCAATTCCACGAACCAGGACTTAGTGCCCAGCTTCACTCACCAGGTCTTAGTGCCCAGCTTTACTCACCAGGTCTTAGTGCCCAATTCTTAGAACCAGGACATAGTGCCTAGGTTAACTAGGACTTTGGTTACTCTTTTCTCCACTCACCCTTTCCTTGTTCAATGTATCACTGACTTAAGCATATTGTCAAACATTGAAACACTTAGAGGAGAACATCACTGATGCATCTTGCACCAACACCTAGGACTTTTCCTGCACACTTGAGTAACATCGTTAGAGCACCAATAATACTTAACTTTGAACCCTTTACCAATATTAAAACAAGGTTCGATATGGTGCTTCCGACACAAACAGTCTCGCGGTGTTGTAGCCTTCTTGTATGGTGTAACACCCAATAATTTTCTGGTATTATTAGGGATTTTTCAGAATTTTTCTAGCAATTTTTCGAAATAAAAATGAAAAAAAAATTTAAGGGTCGGGCGGGGGTTTGAACTCGCGACCACGCGACAATACCAAGCCTTAAGGGAGTTCGGCTAGCCAGAAGGTCAGGGGTATCAAGCACAAAAAAGAAAGGAGCGAAATTATGTTATGGGTAAGTTAGGCTTTTTCATGAAGAGGTATTTAAACTTCGCTTAAGTCGCATGGAGTGCCCGAGGGTTTTTGTGGCTGCGCGAATAGGAGAGGGTGAGGAGGCTGCGAAAAAAAAGACAAGGGAGGAAGCCATAACTTTCTTCCTTCTTCTTCTTCTTCCTCCTCTTGAGTAGAAAGCCAAGGGTTCTTCCCTAGGGCCAAGGAGGGGAAGTTCTTGCAAGGAAGAGGAAAGGAGTCCTACGCTAGGGGTTTTTACCTCTATTTAGTGAGTTTTCATCAAGAAAAGGGTAAGTAGATCACTCACCTGCAATAGGAGTAGTTTTCGTATGTAAGTTCTTGTTGTAGAACCATGTTTTATGATGCATGCTTTAAGATTATGGTTATCGGGTGTTTTAAGTTTTTAAAGATGCATGTTTTCTCATGATAGAATTTTAATTGGTTTAGATTTGGTGTATGTAAGCTAAGCATGATAAGATTTAATTTTTGAAAAGTCCCAAAAATGAGGTTGGGATTAAGGGCACGCAAGGTGCTCGATGAAAGTCTCAAGTAAGAAAGGTAAAGGTGTTAAGTACAAAATTTATGCAAAAGTAAGATACTTTGATACGTATAAGTATTATAGTAAGAAAGTATTTTATTTTCGGAAAGTGACATGTACCGGGCAAATGGAAGGCCCACAGAAAGTTAGAAAGAAGCTCTAATAAGGTGCGGTGGCTAGCTATGTAACGACCCGGAAAATTTTCTCAATATTTTCTTTAAAATATTGATCATGTCTAAATAGTTTTTGAAGGAGCCTAGAAATACTAGTACGAACCTTAGTATAGTTATCCATGATTTTCCCCTTTAAATTGAGAAGTTAAATACTAATGGGCCTTATATGGGCTTTTCTAGTACCATGGTTATTAGTGGATTTTAGGTAGAATTTAATATAAATATAAATAGGTTTTAATTAGGAATATTAGCATGATCATGGGTGAATTTTAGGGGAATTTTTGGAAATAAGGAAAAAATAAAAATAAAAATAAAATAAAAACAAAGTGCATGCGCCAAGGATTGAACCTTAGACCTACTATACCACTATGCATGTACTAACCAATTCACCTAGCAAGGGAGTGCTAGTAGAGGATGAAGTGGATTTTGGTTAAGGCTTAGGGAAAAGGAAGAGTCATCAAGGGTAGAGACACCATGACTCTTCACTTGCCCTCCTTAATGTGGTATAAAGGTAATGGGAGAAGTGGTATGGGAGTTACATTTTCCTTTCTCTTCTTCCCCAAGACCATTCCTCTCCTCCTTTCTTCTTCTTCTAGCTGAAACCACAAGGGTTTCTTTCCCTTGGAAAAAGTTTCACAAAAGACTCCATCTTGAAGATCTAAGGCCCTCTACAAGGATACAAGGGCTAAGGAGATGTTTAGAGACAAAGAGGTTTTCTTGTTATTTTCTATTCAAGGTTTATAAGCAAGATCAAGGAAGGTAAGACTCCCTCACCTGTGGTGTAATGGTTTTCCTTGATATTGTTATGATCTATGTTTTTGTTTGAGACCTAAGTTGAGAAATCCATGAAGGAGGACTTCTAGGGTTTCGGCCACTTTCATGTTTCCATGGCTAGGATTAGTTTTAACTCTCTAATGATGGTTCTTATGTCTTCTTATGATGTAAGTGATGTTAGTGGTGATTCATGTGAATTTTTACATGCTTAATGGTCCTTATAAGTTTCGGCCAAGACCCCTAACCCATGGTTGGAACTTGATCTAACCATTCAACATGTTTAATTTGTTTTCCCTATGACATGATGGATAGTAATTGTGTTTTATAAGAATTTTTCTATGAATTTATGGACCTTTAGGTTTTGGCCAAGAGCTACTCTAGGGCTAAGGGATTAGGGTTAGCTTCAACTATAGGATCAAATATTTTTCTATGGCATTGTATGTTTGTATGGGATGTTATTTGTGACCTATATGAATTTTCCATGGACCTAGGGTCCTTTAGGGTTTCGGCCAAGACCATGACCTAGGGTTTGGATTGGGTTAAAGTCTCAAGGAAACTTGTTTTTAGGTTACAATGATGTAAGTATATGGTTAAGCATGATGTAAGGATCCTTATGTTACTAAAACCCTAGTTTTATGTGTTATGTAACATGATTTTTGGTATGTTTAGGTTATGTGTTATGTTTTACTCATGAATATTATAGATCAAATACCATGAACATATGTGATGTAGGAGTAGGTCGAATAGAATGATGCATGTAGAATGTTAAATGCCTATAATGGAAATATGTGTACGAAGGTCTATGTATGTTTTATGATGAATGCTATGACCCTAAGTACTGTAGAATGTCATGAACCTAAGTGGTATGTATCACATTCATATGTATTTTACCCATGCATGTCGTAGGATGGATACTAGGATTATGCATGTTAGATGAAATGTATCATGTATGAACTGTATGTTTATCGTATGTACCATGACACGGCAATCTTTATGGACTAGGATGATGTTTATACTTTAGGACATGATTATGTATGCATGTCATGTTTATGAATGAAAATGATGAATGAAGTTAAAGTTCATGCCTTCGAGGCATAATGTGTAGGGTTTTTCGGGCCACGAAAACCGCTTTTTCGCATCGCGGAAACCCCGAAAGCCCCAATAGCAAGGATCCGAGCGAAGAAAGCCATTTCAAAAATTACGAGTGCTCGTTTACATGCTTCAAAACCCGATCTACTCCTAGATCTAAAGAGGGATAAACATTTTACCTTTGATGCGTGCCCCGTTTAATCCCGTTCGCTCCCTTTTGGATGTCGAATCTCTAGGACGTCAAGTGCCGTCCCTCTAGAAGTATCCACGCGAACAAAAGTAGATGGATGAAATCCTTTAGGTGTGCTAGCACCTTGTAGGATTCGGCCAAGAGGAGAAGAAGAAGAAGAACTCCAACAATTAGAGAGGAAGAAGAGAAGACACACTTAGAGGAAAAATGAAACAAAACCCTTTTTGTTCTCCCATGGTGGCCGGCCACTTAATGGCCATTAATGGCCATTAAGTGGCCGGCCATAATGGCCACTAATGGCCATTAGGTGGCCTTCCTTAACCCCCTTTCAATTTGAATTCAAATTCAAATGGGGGGGAAACCAAGCCAAGTCATCACTTGGTCAAGTCAAGGTGAGGTGGCCTTTTGGTCAAGTCAAACTTACCTTTTATGGAATTTCCATATTTAGTCAAGTCAAACTTGACTCCATTTCTTCTCCCATGTCAAGTCTAACTTGAAGTGGAACCAAGTCAAGTCAAACTTGATTTGGATTTGGGTCAAGTCAAACTTGCCTTTTATGGACTTTCCATATTTAGTCAAGTCAAACTTGACTCCATTTCTTCTCCCATGTCAAGTCTAACTTGAAGTGGAACCAAGTCAAGTCAAACTTGATTTGGATTTGGGTCAAGTCAAACTTGCCTTTTATGGACTTTCCATATTTAGCCAAGTCAAACTTGACTTCAATTTTTCTCCATCTATTTGTTCTTTGCATGTGACCCTATAGGTTCTTGTAACGTTGGCAATGCTTCTAACCTCTTAGAAACATAAGCAATGAGCGGTATCTAGCAACACATCATTGCTACCCAAGTTACAAGAATGTTGAGATTCAACATCACCAATGTGACTACTAATTATGACTTTCATAATATGTGACAATGTCCTTCTATCCTTGATATCTAGATTGATCTTTCATGAGGCATAGACCGTGTCATCCTCCAATCAATCTATGTGTCTTGAACTCCAAGTAGACTCACTATAATCAAATAAGCTCAATATCTCATATTGCCTTATTTGGGCATGGCCATGCACTTAGTGATCTCACTCTATCAAGACTATGATATCTCTCCCGTTATATAGGAGGGATAGATCCCATCTACATCACTCACATCCCTCCGCATAATTTGTTACATACCCAGTAATCGCCTTTATAGTCCACCCAGTTACGGGTGACGTTTGACGAAACCAAAGTACATAACTCCTTATGTAGGGAACTATGGTGACTTCAGGTCTAAGGACTAATAGTCATACTAATAGTCACATGAGAAAGTATATGACACTCATATAACGATCCATGATACTTTCTCATGGCGGGCCATTCAGTATACATTCTCTAATGTATACCCATGTGTCAACTTGATATCTCATATCCATGACTTGTGAGATCAAGTCATCATGTTGACCTACATGCTAGTCTCTATGCATTAACATTGTCCTTGAATGTTAATACTTGACTAGGAATAATTAAGAGTAGTGTTCTCTATATCATCTCACTATCGATTCAACTAATCGATTGATATAGATAAGAACCTTCTACTCAAGGACGTTATTATACTAAGTTATTTGGCACCAATACACATAAGTACAATAACCATAAGAAATGCCTTTATATATAAGAAATATATATACAAGAATATGATACAATGAGTCCAAAAAGTAATCATCATATGATTGGCTCTAGGGCTCTCACTAACATAATGATGATATGGAATGAAAATGATGAATGAAGATAAGGGTTCATGCCTTCAAGGCATAATGATGATGTTAAGCATTAAGAATGAATGATTATGCTATGTATGTTTTATGAATGAAGAAGCATGTGAAAGTATTTTATTTTATGAATGGGCTTGTACCGGACCTAAGTAAGGTCCACGGTTCTGGACTACCGATGAAGCTGTCCACGGTTCTGGACTACCGATGAAGCTGTCCACGGTTCTAGACTACCGATGAAGCTGTCCTTACCCTAGTAGGTCGAGACTAGCTACCTCGTATTTACTTAGGGATGCGCGTATATGATGTATGTATGTGGTACAAGCCGGGGACCCCTATGATGTTATGATTATGTTTAAGTATTTAAAAGTATGATTTTAAACTAAGCATCCTTATGATATATGCATTTGCCGCATGCATCCATCCATGTTATGCATTATGTTTATGATAAGTATGTTTATGCAAAGTAGGTTTATGCAAGGTATGTTTATGCGAAGTATGTTTATGCAAAGTATGTTAATGCAAAGTATGTTTATGCAAATGATTATGTTTATGTCCATGTTAATTATGATGCCATGATTTTATTTATGTTCATGCTAAATTATGATGCCATAATTATATTTATGTTCATGCTAAGAATGATGTCATGATTGTGTTTATGTTTATGATAAGAAGTATGCCATGATAAGTAGGATTGAAGCATTATGTTTATGTTTATGTGTCGTATGGATTTTTGAGAGTAGGAAAGGGTCTTACTAAGCCTATGTGCTTATAGTCTTATTGTCTTATACCACAGATCAAGCCAACGGAGGTTATTAGGTGAAGCAGCAGGAGGGGCCAAAAGTGTGTGTGTGGTAGTGACATGGCAGAGGAAAGAGGAAAAAGACTCTTCTATTATGTTTTGCGTTTTAAAATGCCTCTTTAGATTCTATGCTATACTTATGAAAAGTTACTTGCTACTTATGATGCTTATGGATAAAGTAAGGAATGTTATGCTTTAATATGCTAAGCTACAATGCTACCATGTTCATGAAGGATAGGTCAAGGTATATATACATGTTCTAGTACTAGTTGCATGGTAAAACGCATGTGTGAGAAGAAAAAAAATTGATTCCGCTGCATTAAGATATTCCTATGCCGTATGTATGAGTATGTATGTTAGCGTAACGTCGTCTCTCTCGCCACACCGTAAGGTGTGGGAAAAAAACGGGTGTTACAAGCTACCCCGCAACCTATTAGAGAAGCGCGCAATTGGTACATTGATACCATGGTACAATGTCAAGGCCTAAAGAAAGTTGATTACTATTTTCAAGTAAATAAGTATTAGCAAGTGTTTTCAGTTTTAAGTATGTGCCTTTATTTCATATGTTAGCCTTGATACATTGCAAGCATGTTAAAGAGTAAGAGTAAGGAAGTTAGTGTTTGAATGTATGAGTACGTTAAGGTTGCAGATGATGTAATGGAAGTAATGTTTTCAACATGATTGAGCATGATAAGTAGATGTAAGTTTTCCCATGTGCGTGTATTTTGGAAGTAAGCATTCTTTGAAATGAGCATGTTTATTATCGATAGCATGGAATTGTGAGTTAGGATTTACTTACTAAGCATTGTGCTTATTAGTTGCATTTCCTTCTATTGCAGATAAAGGCAAAGAAAAAGCATAAGTTATGGAGGTGACCAGGACTTGCATTGATGCTCAGTGGCGGTGGAACCGTGGAAGAGATCCGTTGGGTTAAGGCTTAGAGGCAATTTCTGAAGTTTAGAAACTTGTGGTTTGGTGTTTTGGATTGGTAGAACGTAATAATTTTGTGTAAACTTTGCATAGAGACAAGGTTGAGTACAAAACTCTAGTATAGCTTTAATATTTAATATTTTGTTTGGTAAAATGTGAATATTGTGTTTAACCTTCGCATAGAGACAAAAGTTGATACAATCTTTAGCATGATTTCATATGGTTTGGTAGTCTTGTTAAATTTCGCAAAGATTCTAATTTCAAGTCATTAGATTTGTTTTGAGTTGCTAGGATGTTTATAAAACTAGCATAGAGTATAGAAATGGAGTTATGTCTTTGTATGTCTTGAAAGTATATGAATTGTGGATCTTTGGAAATGGTTTTCAGTTCTTGAAGTCAAGTAGTGGTAACCTAAGGCCAAGGTCTAAGGTGAAGTCAAAGGTTAAGGTGAAGTGAGTAAAGGTAAAGGTAGTAAATAGCGGCGATCCGGCTTAGGTACAGGGTAGAGAAGTCGGGTCGTCACTGTTGGTGCAAGAAGCACCAGATCGAACCTTGTTTTGATATTGGCAAAGGATTCAAAGTTAAGGGTTATTTGTGATCTAACGTTGTTCACTGAGAGTGCAGGAAACAAAGTCCTAGCGAAGGGCTGCTAGGCACCTGACGATGGGCTGTCAGGAAACCAAGTCCTGGCGAAGGGTTGCTGGGCGAAAACCAAGTCCTAGCGAAGGGATGCTAGGCACCTGACGATGGGCTGTCAGGAAACCAAGTCCTAGCGAAGGGTTGCTGGGCGAAAACCAAGTCCTGGCGAAGGGCTGCTAGGCGAAAACCAAGTCCTAGCGAAGGGCTGCTAGGCGAAACTCAAGACCTGGCGAAGGGCTGCTGGGCAAAAACCAAGTCCTGGCGAAGGGCTGCTGGGCGAAACTCAAGACCTGGCGAAGGGCTGCCGGGCAAAAGTCCAACTGGAGGATCCGGTTGGCACCAGGTAAATTCTCCCGAGAGGAGTAGGTGAGGACGCGTTCCCCTCGAGGGAACATTAGGCGTCGGTTCGACCTAGGGCTCCATTTTGGAGATCCAAAGTCAGAACCAAGACAGCTAAGGCTGTTTTAACTAACTTATTATTTGCTGTTTTGGACTAACCCTGGATGCAGGACCGAAGGACTGTGTTTCTGCAGCTCAGAGAGCCTCAAAGGAGTGAGGCCGTAGCTGAGTAGGGCGCCCCGGATGTGTCGGGCGCCCCAGAGTCAACCCAAAGTCAGCAGAGAGGTAAACGCCCCGACAGCAACGCAATTGGGGGCGCCCCGCGTGTGTCGGGCGCCCCGCATGTCGGGCGCCCCGCGTGTCTCGGGCGCCCACTGTGCCACGCCACTGAAGGCTGCTGCAGCTCACTCTCGCGAAGCCCTGAAGATGACGCTTTGACCGGTCAACCGGGCGCCCCGCGCGCGTCGAGCGCCCCGGTCAAAGCTGATCCCGAAGATGAAGAGATCAGCCTTGACCAGAGGGCTCGCCGGATCAAGAGCCACGTGGGGGGCGCCCCGAGCATGTCGGGCGCCCCCTGCCCTATATAAAGAGGGCCTCGACCCTATTCTTGAACAACGAATTCCTTCGACAATTCTACGCTCTTCTGCTTCCACGACACGCTCCAGAAAGCTGCCAACTCAAGCCGACGACGTCCCGCTGCTCCAGAACTTCAATCTTCACCGGACGTCGGTAACAAGAGTTGTATTTAAGTTTACGAGAATATTTTTATTATTATTTGTGTGTAAACTTTTGCGAACTTATAGAATTGCCCGCAGAAAACGGTCAACGACCGTGGGCCTTGGAGTAGGAGTCGACCCAGGCTCCGAACCAAGTAAACCAGCTGTGTTTGCGTTATTGTGTTCTTTTTTATTTCCGCTGCGCACCCGCTCTTTTTAAATCCGAACGAATTGCGACATTCACCCCCCCCTCTCTCGCATTTCTCGATCCAACAAGTGGTATCAGAGCGGGGTAGTTCAAACTTGGTGCAACCACCAGTTTGAAAGTTTTTCGGATTTACGAAATTTTTTTTATCTTATTTCTTTTCCTTTTTTTTAATCAACACCACTACATCTTTTCGCCTTTTATTTTAAAAATAAAAAATATCTGTAGGTGGATTTAAAAAATCCTTACGCCTTTTTCAATTTTGAATTCTCACTTTTTTACCATAAGTCAGAATTGTCAAAATAATCAACCTTTGAAAATTTGTCATAAACTTTTTTTATTATTATTTTAATATTATTTTTTCTCGAAAATCGTGCTACCTTACTCTGAGCAAATTTTTTCCAAACATTAAAGTCTTACTTTTTGTCATCAAAATTGGTAAAGTAACATTTTCAAAATTTTGACATAAATTTTTTATCAGTCTGCCTCGAAATCCGTGCAATAGTTTTTATTAGGCAAATTTTTCTCTCTCTCCCGCACTACTAATCCAAGACCAAGTCTTGGTACATTTCTACTTTTTCCCTCTGTGTGCAAGGGTTTTTAAATGGCCAATCAAGAATGGAACAGCGTTCGTCCACCTCTCTTCTCCGGTGAAAACTTCAATTCTTGGAGAAGTCAAATGGAGTTCCATCTGAAGACCCATATGGACATATGGATGATCATTCAAACAGGGTTCCACCTCCCTACAGAAGATGGACTATCAGTTGCATGGGACAAACTGGATGAACCCACCCTCAACCAAATTGAGACTGATGCAAGAGCAACTGCAATTCTTCAATGCGGTCTAACCAACGAACAACTCAAGCTAGTCGGTTCATTTGGATGTGCTAGAGAAATTTGGGAGAAATTGATCAATCTTCATCAAGAAATCTCAGATGAAGAAGAAGATCAGGTAAGTTATCTCGCACTCTCGGTCCAAGCACAGACAGCCGAGTCAGAGTCTGAACCTGAACCCAGAGTCGAAATCGAACCAGCAGAATCAGACGACGAACTGACTGAGATGGTAACCAATTTCAAATTCTTTTCTAAATTAGAATTAAATAATCAAGCTGATACTGCAATGGTCGAGGAAGGTATAACTTTTGCAGGGAAAACTCCAAGAGAACCATCAAAGAAGGAGCTTCAACCGGTACCCAAGTCCGACTCAGACACGGAATCAGAAGATGAGCCTAGATCCGAGACAGCAACAATTAAGGGGGAGATTCCCAATAAGGAATCAAAAGGTAAAATTACAAATTTAAATTTTAAAAATCATATAATTTGTTACATATGCAGGAAGAGAGGGCACTACCAAACTAAGTGTCCTACCCGTAAGATTCAAACGATACCACCGACGGCAACAAAGAAACGAGCTCCAAAAGCACGAAAGACTAAGAGTCGCATTCAATGCTTCAAGTGTCAGGAGTTTGGGCATTACAAAGAGGAATGCACAGATAAACGTTACAAAAATCCAGGGAAACCAACCAAAATGGGTAACTGTAATTTTCATCCAAATCAACTCTTTACCTTGAATACTGACAGTTTAATTAATCTCCCTTGGTCAAATTTAGATATGGATGCATGCTTAGATAACTTGATGAAATCATGTATATTAGCAAAGTCAAAATTCAAAATGTTAAGACAAGAAAATGAGACTTTGAAAATTAAAATTGATATACAAGAAAAACTGATTAATAATTTTGCAAACTTAGAAAATCCAGAAATTTCTCCTCACTATGACATTATCTGAAGTTTTGTTCTGGCTATTCATAGGACTAGATAGCTTAAGGACTTAACCAATTACTTGAAATTTGACAACATAGTATTGGGAGGAGGTGAGATGATAGTACGTTGGGGAAACCAACTCTAATAAGATCAAGTCTACTTGGTCTCTTTAGACTGGTGAAACCAGCCGAAGCTACCGATCCAAGACCCAAGCTAGTTGGACCAGAAAATGACCTAATTTAATTTGAAAATGAAATTTCATTAAAAGGCTTTGTCAAGGAAAGGGTGGATGATCCCATAAGGCTACGGCCAAAGAAGGCCTAGTGCCTCGCCAAGACCTGGAAGCCAATTTTTGAAATTCAAATTCAAATTATTTTTTGTTAAATTCAAATCTAACACAAATTTTCAGTTAATTTTAGATTCAAATATCTTTTTTCAAAATAAATTTAAATTGTGTTTAAAAAATTAATTTAACTCTTTAAATTTATTCATGGTCTTTTCAAAATAAATCTTCTACTAAAACCTGTCTCACAAAAACCCTTAAGGTTAACATGCTTGATCATATAGTACTGGGTGAGACATCTAGGACCTAAATGCATAACTCACTACTCTTTCAAATAAAATATACTTTCAAAAGTTATTCAAAGTTATTTCTTGTTTTCAAATTAATTCACTGTACTCTATTTTTTTTACATCTTTTATTTCATGTCAAAAGGGGAGTGGTTTATTCTTTTTAATTTTCTTTCAAAATATCTTTGAAAAATTATTATCATTTCAAAATGGTTTTCGAAAATTGTGTTATCATACCAAATTATATTTTCAAAAATCTATCTCCTTAAAAATTACCATACTCAAAAAGCATGTTCAAAATTGTTCCTTTAATTTTGACAAACCCTAAGACTAAGAGGAGGATTAACTTGTGGTCAACAAGCCTCCCAGGACTGTGTCAGATTTAAGGGAAGTTCAAATTAATAGAAGAAGTTTTATGCCTTCAAATAATCACTATATTTTTCAAAATTGTGCTTTACAAAAATCATTATTATTTCAAAATGTTTTTCGAAAAAGGGGCTTATGTTTGAAAATTATCTTCATTTCAAGTTGAATTTCCTAAAATTATATTACCGTACTGATATTCAAAACTATTCTTTTGATTTTAATAAACCCTAAAGACACAGAGGAAGATCCACTTCATGATCCATAAGGACTCCTGGGATGTGTCAAATTTAGGGGGAGTTTGAGTCAAAAGAAGAATTTCTGAAATGTGTTTATTAATTTTTTTTTGGTTATTAGACAATTCTTATAATTTAAATCAAACCTTAAGACTCAGAGGAAGATCGCTTGTAGTCAACAAGCTTCCTAGGACTGGGTCAAGTTTAGGGGGAGATCAAATTAAAAGAATTGTTGAAAATTTTTCAAAATATATGTTTTCATGCACTGCAAGTTTAAAATCCTTTTGAAAATATAAATAATTTTTCGTTCAAAATATTATTATTATTGTGGCCTATGAAATTGCTTTTGAAATAATATTTACTTAGGTTGGCGAATTTCCAGGACACTTAGGAAAATATCCTTGTAGTCAACAAGGTTTCCTAGGATTGTGTCAGACTGGAAAATAAACCAAGTCAAGCAACATATTGTGTCTTCAAAAGGTCATACATTTTTCAAAATGTACTAGCATATACTTTCAAAGTACTATCATTTTTTTGGAGATAGTATTTACTTGAATTGGAGAACTTTTCCAGGACACTTAGGGAAATGTCCTTGTAATCAACAAGGTTTCCTAGGATTGTGTCAGACTGGAAAAGAAACCTAGTCAAGTAAAATATTTTTCTAAAAGTACTTATGTGTTTCAAATCATAATTTATTTCAAAAGTACTTATGTCTTCAAAAATGCATAATATCTTTCAAAAAGTACTGCTATTTTTCAAAATATAATGTTTCCAAAAGTACAAATATTTTTCAAGGCAAAAGTGTTCTAAGTGCATGAAGCTTTTAAAGATTTGCCTACAAATACATTTTTTAAATGGATTTAATCTAGAAATTTAAGTTTTTTTTATGCCTTCAAAATTATTCTAAGTATCTTTTTGCTTTCAAAATTCATAGGCTCTGATACACAAACATTCTCCTTATCACTTCCTTCAAAATATTTTTCTTAATTGAACTTAAAAATGGTCAAAGGAGAAGAATTTAACATTAAGGGGGAGAGATAGGAAAGAAAAGAGGGAATCAAATTTTTCAAATTTGAATTTCAAAAACATCCGAAGTACTTAATTTTTTCAAAATCAATTTAAGTACTTGATTTTTTACTTAATTTTTTTTAAATACAACTTAAGTACTTAACAGTTTTTTCCAATTACTTAACTATTTCTTTCAAAAATTATTTCTAAGTCTTTCTCAAAAATTATTTCTAAAGTACTTAACAATTCCTTTCAAAAATTTATTTCAAGTATTTAAATGAGTTTAGTACTTAACTATTTTTAAACCAAGTACCTGACACTTAATTTTTCAAACTTCTCAAAAGTACTTGCTTTATACTTGAAAATTATCTAAGTGTAAAAAGTTTTGAAAATATTTTTACTCTGTTTTTGAAATACTTTGTCAAAAACATGAAGCACTTAGAAAAACTCATAAATCCCTGTTAGATACCTTGTTCACCCATGCCTGTTTTTTGATATATGTCAAAGGGGGAGGAAAGGTCAAAGTTAAGAGTTGTAAATACAAGTATTCAGGGTTTTAGGGGGAGTATGAAAAATAAATATTTTTTTTTTCAACTCTACATTTATTCTATTCATAAATAGTTATACTTCATTGCTTAACCTTTTGTGCTTAAACTGTTATAAGTTTTTCCTTAACTTTGAATTGTGTTGCCATAATCAAAAAGGGGGAGATTGTTGGTGCAAGAAGCACCAGATCGAACCTTGTTTTGATATTGGCAAAGGATTCAAAGTTAAGGGTTATTTGTGATCTAACGTTGTTCACTGAGAGTGCAGGAAACAAAGTCCTAGCGAAGGGCTGCTAGGCACCTGACGATGGGCTGTCAGGAAACCAAGTCCTGGCGAAGGGTTGCTGGGCGAAAACCAAGTCCTAGCGAAGGGATGCTAGGCACCTGACGATGGGCTGTCAGGAAACCAAGTCCTAGCGAAGGGTTGCTGGGCGAAAACCAAGTCCTGGCGAAGGGCTGCTAGGCGAAAACCAAGTCCTAGCGAAGGGCTGCTAGGCGAAACTCAAGACCTGGCGAAGGGCTGCTGGGCAAAAACCAAGTCCTGGCGAAGGGCTGCTGGGCGAAACTCAAGACCTGGCGAAGGGCTGCCGGGCAAAAGTCCAACTGGAGGATCCGGTTGGCACCAGGTAAATTCTCCCGAGAGGAGTAGGTGAGGACGCGTTCCCCTCGAGGGAACATTAGGCGTCGGTTCGACCTAGGGCTCCATTTTGGAGATCCAAAGTCAGAACCAAGACAGCTAAGGCTGTTTTAACTAACTTATTATTTGCTGTTTTGGACTAACCCTGGATGCAGGACCGAAGGACTGTGTTTCTGCAGCTCAGAGAGCCTCAAAGGAGTGAGGCCGTAGCTGAGTAGGGCGCCCCGGATGTGTCGGGCGCCCCAGAGTCAACCCAAAGTCAGCAGAGAGGTAAACGCCCCGACAGCAGCGCAATTGGGGGCGCCCCGCGTGTGTCGGGCGCCCCGCATGTCGGGCGCCCCGCGTGTCTCGGGCGCCCACTGTGCAACGCCACTGAAGGCTGCTGCAGCTCACTCTCGCGAAGCCCTGAAGATGACGCTTTGACCGGTCAACCGGGCGCCCCGCGCGCGTCGAGCGCCCCGGTCAAAGCTGATCCCGAAGATGAAGAGATCAGCCTTGACCAGAGGGCTCGCCGGATCAAGAGCCACGTGGGGGGCGCCCCGAGCATGTCGGGCGCCCCCTGCCCTATATAAAGAGGGCCTCGACCCTATTCTTGAACAACGAATTCCTTCGACAATTCTACGCTCTTCTGCTTCCACGACACGCTCCAGAAAGCTGCCAACTCAAGCCAACGACGTCCCGCTGCTCCAGAACTTCAATCTTCACCGGACGTCGGTAACAAGAGTTGTATTTAAGTTTACGAGAATATTTTTATTATTATTTGTGTGTAAACTTTTGCGAACTTATAGAATTGCCCGCAGAAAACGGTCAACGACCGTGGGCCTTGGAGTAGGAGTCGACCCAGGCTCCGAACCAAGTAAACCAGCTGTGTTTGCGTTATTGTGTTATTTTTTATTTCCGCTGCGCACCCGCTCTTTTTAAATCCGAACGAATTGCGACATTAACCCCCCCCCCTCTCTCGCATTTCTCGATCCAACAGTCACAGAGTGGTATCAGAGCGAGTTTTCCACCCTTCCGCCACACTGACATCAAGCATCAATCCTGCCGCCTACCAAGTAAGAAGTTCATATATTGTAGTTTTATATGCTTTTTATTATTGACTGCTAGTATCAGTAAGTGCATTATGATAGAAAAGTATATTGGTATTATTTTATGCTAATATGTGCAAGGAGATAATGAAGTAAGTTAGTAAGAGATAATGAGTTTTTATTTTCTTTACACTATAGAGTAAGAGAATGGCAAGAGGACGTCCCAGAATTGTCCGAAATGAGGAGCAAGCTCCTAGAGAACAAGAGTCCACGGAGTCAGTACCACCAACAGATCTTCAAGGAGTGGTAGCCCAGCTACAGAGACAACTTGCCGAACAGCAGCAAGTTATTGCTACCTTGATGGCTAATCAGCAGGCCACTCCTGCTACCACGCCAGTGGTGCAAATAGTGGCACCAGTGGTGACAGAGACTCCCCCAGTACCTCTGGCAAGAGAAGTGAGACAGGAAGCATATCTGATCCAGTGGCAGAGATTGAAGCCCGAGAATTTTTCTGGCATAAGTGAACCATGGGATGCTCAGGCATGGTTCAAAACAGTGGAGAGTATAATGGAGTTACTGGACTGGCCCGAGGTGGAGAAGATAAAGTGCACATCCTTCTGCCTTACTGGAGATGCCACGATGTGGTGGGAAAGAGTGAAGGCTAAGAGAAATGTGAATCAGATGACCTGGGCCAACTTTGAAGCAGAGTTCTTGGAGGAGTACTTTCATATGAAGGTAACAAACAAGCACTATGATGAATTCACTGAGTTCCGTCAAGGAGATCTATCTGTAGATGAAGCAGTGAAGAAGTTCAATCGACTAGCTCGCTTGTGCCCGGAGTTAGTTAGCACTGAAAAGGAAAGGGTCAGGTTGATGCTCAAGATGCTGAGGCCTCAGATAGCTTTGAATGTGGCCGGCAGTGGTAATAGACCACAGACTTCATAAGAACTAGTAAGTAGTGCTTTGATCACTGAGCACTACTTGAATAGTATAAAGGCCACACGTGTGCAACAACAACAGGCATCAGCCCAGAAGTCCCAAGGGAATCCTCAGAACCAACAAAACTGGAAAGGGAATTCAGGCAAGAGGAAGCAGTGGGACCAGAAGACTTCTGAGGGCAACAAAGGGGGCTCGTCAAGCAAGCAGCTCAAGTATTCTCCTTGCCCAAAATGTGAGAAGACACATCCTGGAGCATGTCGCCAGGGCATGAGCGGATGCCATATTTGCGGAGCAGAAGGGCATATGATGAAGGCTTGCCCTAACCGGTGGAGTGTTGGCGGGTGTTATATCTGCGGAGTAGTAGGGCACCTGGCCAAGGCGTGCCCTAAAGCAAAGCCGCCTCCACCACAGCTTCTTCAATACGGGGGTGGACCTGCTCAGCTGCACCAGATGCAGCCAGTTATGGAGGGATCTTATTACAGTCAGGCGAGGATGGAAGCCCCACCAGCCACGACCAACGCCAGGGTTTTCGCCATCACCAAGGAAGAGGTGGCAAATGCTCCTAACATGGTCACAGGTCGAATACTCACCTCATCTCAATATGCTATTGTGTTATTCGATACTGGGGCAACCCATTCTTTTGTATCTATGCTTTTCTCTAAAAAGCTAGGGATCCCACCAGAAAGTTTGGGTCAGAAATTTTTAACAACCTTACCGTCAGGGGAAGTAATGGCCTCTACTCAGAGGCTAAGGGCAGTACCAATCTGGATTTCCAACCGAGAGCTCTATAGTGACTTGGTAGTCCTTGAGACGAAGGATTACTATGTCATTTTAGGGATGAACTTCTTGAGCAAGTATAGTGCTTCTATAGACTGCCGCAAGAGGAAAGTCAAGTTCACACCAGAAGCAGAACCTCCATTTGAGTTTATTGGAGACCCAAAGAGAAAGACAAAAAGGTTCTTATCTACTTTACAAGCTCAGAGAATGTTAGAGAAGGGGTGCTCTGGTTTTCTAGCTCATATAGTGGATGCAAGTCAAGGAGAAGGGTTGAAGAGAGAAGAAGTGAGGGTAGTCTGTGACTATCCTGAGGTGTTTCTTGAAGAGTTACCAGGACTCCCTCCCAATCGGGAAATTGAGTTTGAAATTGAGTTGGCCCCAAAAACCAACCCAATTTCGAAGGCACCTTATTGCATGGCGCCAGCAGAACTGAAAGAATTGCAAGAACAATTGCAAGAGCTGCTCGACAAGGGTTTCATCCACCCTAGTCATTCACCTTGGGGAGCTCCTGTATTGTTCGTCAAGAAGAAAGATGGATCTATGCGAATGTGCATAGATTATCGAGCTTTGAATAAGGTAACCATCAAGAACAGATATCCTTTGCCAAGGATAGATGATTTATTTGATCAGCTGAAGGGAGCCACAGTGTTCTCCAAGATAGATCTGCGATCAGGTTACCATCAGCTCAGAGTGAAGGAGAGTGATGTGCCAAGGACTGCTTTCAGTACAAGATATGGGCACTATGAGTTTGTGGTCATGCCCTTTGGAGTGACAAACGCCCCTGCGACGTTTATGGATCTAATGAATAGAGTGTTCAAGGATTTTCTGGATAAGTTCGTCATTGTCTTTATTGATGATATCCTAGTGTATTCAAAGACTCAGGAAGAACATGCCGAACACCTGAAGATGGTATTGCAAACCTTACATCAGAAGGAGTTGTCCGCCAAATTCTCAAAGTGTGAGTTTTGGCTTGATCAGGTGGCCTTCCTAGGCCACATTATTTCCAGGGAAGGTATTATGGTAGACCCAGCCAAGATTGAAGCAGTTAGTAACTGGAGTCGACCAAAAAATGCTAGTGAGATCAGAAGTTTTCTGGGTTTGGCAGGGTACTATAGAAGGTTTGTAGTGGACTTTTCAAAGATAGCCTCTCCACTTACAACCCTTACAAGAAAGAATAAGAAGTATGAGTGGACTGAGGACTGTGAGTAGAGCTTCCTTGAGTTGAAGAAGAGACTGACCAGCGCTCCTATCCTTACAGTACCCGAAGGTAATAAGAGCTTTGATATATACAGTGATGCATCAAAGCTAGGACTTGGAGCAGTCCTTATGCAAGAAGGCAAAGTCATAGTTTATGCTTCCAGGCAACTCAAGGACTATGAAAAGAATTACCCCACTCATGATCTGGAGTTGGCAACTGTAGTCTTTGCTCTAAAGATATGGAGGCATTACTTGTATGGAGTGTAGTGTAAGATTTATACAGATCACCAGAGTCTGAAATATTTCTTCACTCAGAAAGACCTCAATATGAGACAGTGAAGGTGACTCGAGTTAGTGAAGGACTATGACTGTGAGATTCTTTACCACCCTGGTAAGCCAAATAGAGTAGCAGATGCACTGAGTAGAATGACTTGTGCCACTTTGATGTTCTTATCATCATTGGCACCACCATTACAGAAGGAGATAGTAGATTATGGAGTGGAGATTATTGATGGGCAGCTAGCTCTATTGACACTAGAGTCGACTTTGCTTGAAGAGATATAGAAAGAGCAAGCTGAGGATTCTGATATCCAAAGGATCAAGCAGGAGATGCAAGAAGGAGAGAATAAAGAGTTTAGAGTATCTGACAGTGGGATACTCTACTATGGTGACCGTTTATGCGTCCCCAATCATGAAGAGTTGAGAAAGAAGATTCTTGAAGAAGCCCATGGAAGTCCCTACTCAATGCATCCTGGTTCCACTAAGATGTACTAGGATTTGAAAAGAAGATTTGGTGGTCAGGGATGAAGAGAGACATAGCTAAGTATGTCAGCACCTGCCTGACATGTCAGAGAGTTAATGCAGAACACCAGAGACCAGGAAGTGTCCTACAGCCCATTCAGATTCCAGAGTGGAAATGGGAAGACATAGTCATGGATTTCATAGTTAGTCTACCAAAGACAACTAATGGCTATGACGCTATTTGGGTGATAGTAGACAGATTGACCAAGTCTGCCCACTTCTTAGCAATCAGAGTGTCTTACTCGATTGAAAAGTTAGCCCAGTTATATGTGCAAGAAGTGATCCGACTACACGGAGTCCCGAAGACCATTATCTCTGATAGGGATGGTCGTTTCACTTCATACTTTTGGGAGTGCATACAGACAGCACTAGGCACCAAACTGAAGTTTAGCACAGCTTTCCATCCCCAGACTGATGGACAGACAAAGAGAGTGAATCAAATTCTAGAAGATATGCTCAGAGCTTGTGCATTAGATTTCAAAGGCAGTTGGTGCAAGTATTTGTGTTTAGCTGAGTTTGCCTACAACAACAGTTATCAGGCTACTATTGGTATGGCACCCTATGAAGCTCTTTATGGTAGGAGGTGTAGATCTCCCCTCTGTTGGTATGAAGGTAGTGAGAAGAAAGAAATGGGGTCACAGACTGATCTCATAGATGATACCACAGAAGCTATAAAGAGTATCCGCCAGAGAATACAAATTGCTCAGAGTAGGCAGAAGAGTTATGCCGATGTACTCCGTAGACCGTTAGAGTTTGAAGTTGGGGACACAGTTTTCCTCAAAGTAGCTCCTATAAAGGGCGTAATGAGATTTGGCAAGAAAGGCAAGCTAAATCCTTGATACATAGGACCCTACCCAGTGACGAAAAGAGTTGGCAAGGTAGCTTATGAGTTGGAGCTACCTTCAGAGATGTCAGCAATACACAATGTGTTCCATGTCTCAATGTTGAAGAAGCACATCCCAGATGCCAACCAAGTGATTGAGCCACGGATGGTACAAGTTCAGGAGGATCTCAGTTATGAAAGTCGACCTATTCAAATAATAGATCGAACAGTTAAGAAGCTGAGGAACAAAGAGGTACCACTAGTGAAAGTCTTATGGCTGAATCAGAAGCATGAAGAGGCAACTTGGGAATCAGAAGATAGCATGAGGCAAAGGTATCCAGAGCTGTTTTAAGTTCGAGGACGAACTTTTTACAAGGTGAGGAGGATTGTAACACCCAATAATTTTCTGGTATTATTAGGGATTTTTAGGAATTTTTCTAGCAATTTTTCGGAATAAAAATGAAAAAAAATTTAAGGGTCGGGCGGGGGTTTGAACTCGCGACCACGCGACAATACCAAGCCTTAAGGGAGTTCAGCTAGCCAGAAGGTCAGGGGTATCATGCACAAAAAAGAAAGGAGCGAAATTATGTTATGGGTGAGTTAGGCTTTTTCATGAAGAGGTATTCAAACTTCGCTTAAGTCGCGTGGAGTGCCCGAGGGTTTTTGTGGCTACGCGAATAGGAGAGGCGAGGAGGCTGCGAAAAAAAAGACAAGGGAGGAAGCCATAACTTTCTTCCTTCTTCTTCTTCTTCCTCCTCTTGAGTAGAAAGCCTAGGGTTCTTCCCTAGGGCCAAGGAGGGGAAGTTCTTGCAAGGAAGAGGAAAGGAGTCCTACGCTAGGGGTTTTTACCTCTATTTAGTGAGTTTTCATCAAGAAAAGGGTAAGTAGATCACTCACCTACAATAGGAGTAGTTTTCGTATGTAAGTTCTTGTTGTAGAACCATGTTTTATGATGCATGCTTTAAGATTATGGTTATCGGGTGTTTTAAGTTTTTAAAGATGCATGTTTTCTCATGATAGAATTTTAATTGGTTTAGATTTGGTGTATGTAAGCTAAGCATGATAAGATTTAATTTTTGAAAAGTCCCAAAAATGAGGTTGGGATTAAGGGCACGCAAGGTGCTCGATGAAAGTCTCAAGTAAGAAAGGTAAAGGTGTTAAGTGCAAAATTTATGCAAAAGTAAGGTACTTTGATACGTATAAGTATTATAGTAAGAAAGTATTTTATTTTCGGAAAGTGACATGTATCGGGCAAATGGAAGGCCCACAGAAAGTTAGAAAGAAGCTCTAATAAGGTGCGGTGGCTAGCTACCCCGCAACCTATTAGAGAAGCGCGCAATTTGTACATTGATACCATGGTACAATGTCAAGGCCTAAAGAAAGTTGATTACTATTTTCAAGTAAATAAGTATTCGCAAGTGTTTTCAGTTTTAAGTATGTGCCTTTATTTCATATGTTAGCCTTGATACATTGCAAGCATGTTAAAGAGTAAGAGTAAGGAAGTTAGTGTTTGAATGTATGAGTACGTTAAGGTTGCAGATGATGTAATGGAAGTAATGTTTTCAACATGATTGAGCATGATAAGTAGATGTAAGTTTTCCCATGTGCGTGTATTTTGGAAGTAATCATTCTTTGAAATGAGCATGTTTATTATCGATAGCATGGAATTGTGAGTTAGGATTTACTTACTAAGAATTGTGCTTATTAGTTGCATTTCCTTCTATTGCAGATAAAGGCAAAGAAAAAGCATAAGTTATGGAGGTGACCAGGACTTGCATTGATGCTTAGTGGCGGTGGAACCGTGAAAGAGATCCGTTGGGTTAAGGCTTAGAGGCAATTTCTGAAGTTTAGAAACTTGTGGTTTGGTGTTTTGGATTGGTAGAATGTAATGATTTTGTGTAAACTTTGCATAGAGACAAGGTTGAGTACAAAACTCTAGTATAGCTTTAATATTTAATATTTTGTTTGGTAAAATGTGAACATTGTGTTTAACCTCCGCATAGAGTCAAAAGTTGATACAATCTTTAGCATGATTTCATATGGTTTGGTAGTCTTGTTAAATTCTGCAAAGATTCTAATTTCAAGTCATTAAATTTGTTTTGAGTTGCTAGGATGTTTATAAAACTAGCATAGAGTATAGAAATGGAGTTATGTCTTTGTATGTCTTGAAAGTATATGAATTGTGGATCTTTGGAAATGGTTTTTAGTTCTTGAAGTCAAGTAGTGGTAACCTAAGGCCAAGGTCTAAGGTGAAGTCAAAGGTTAAGGTGAAGTGAGTAAAGGTAAAGGTAGTAAAGAGCGGCGATCCAGCTTAGGTACAGGGTAGAGAAGTCGGGTCGTCACACATGGCCATAGAGTTTAATCTGAAACTTACAAAAAAAACAACGACTTTGTTCCAAGACTTAGTCTTGGATTAGCAGTGCGGTAGGGAAAAGAAATAATAAGAATCGAGTGGTGTTGCACCAACCTCAACTAACAAAAAATTCACGAATGAGAAAAAAAATTTAAAAAGAAATCTAAAAATTGCTCAATCGGTGGTTGCTCCAGATTTGAGCCACCCGCTTTGACACCACTTGTGGGATCATTTATAATTGATAGAAGGGGGTGAATAACGATAAAATTTCGGATACGTAAGAATATTGCTGTTAAATTCGGCGACACAAAAACCCGGACCATAAAATTTCGAGAAATTTTATAGAATTTCTTGTGATCTGTTTAGGGGTCCCAAGTTGTTGGAGGAAGTAGAACCTTAATTTGATGGGTTCAATTGTTTAAATCCTAGTGATTTGGAAGGTGATTTGAGTATAAATCCAAATTAAAGGGCTTATGTTGTATTAGTTAGAATGTGAGCGACTTTTATGTAAAACACCATCCTTTATTATATTCCTCTCCTCATCTAAATTCGCCCGCAACCAACTCACGCCGCCCCCTCATTTTCTTTTCTCTCCTTCGCAAACCCGTGCCCTAACCCACGCCAACGCGCCGACTCCCTTCCTTCCGTTCTCTTCGTCCGATCGAGGGCGTGTCTCACCTGCGGGTTCAAGCCTCGCGCAAGCAAGTGGGTGGCGTTGTGTTCTTCCGTACGAGCAACGATGACAGTGTCGACTTCACTCAGCCCTCGCGCGAGCAATCAGATGCCGCTGTAGCACCCTCTTCAGCTTTCTGTTGTCGGCGGTGGCGACACGGGTTTGAGGTAGTCATCTACGCAAGATCGGGAGGGATTGCTTGCTGTGGTGGAATCTTGCCGTGGCTGATCACAGCGAGTCAACGCTCTTTTGTTTCACCAGGTGAGATTTGGTTTGTTTGAATGGGTTGTATTTGGATTTGGATCAGATGGATTTGTGTTGATTTGGTCTTTGTTCAGTGTTGATGTTGTTGGTTTCAATCGGTGTATGTGGCTCAGAAAGTTGGATCTATGTCGTGTGGTCGATTGTTGTTTTCCAAGTGGCAATCAGGTGGAGTGAATGTTGTGGAGACCTGCCGAGCTCAGGTAAGTGTCGCTGAATTGATGATGGAGATTTTGAGCTTGGTTTTAGATTTCATATTAGTTGATTTCTTGAACCCTAGCGTTCCAGATTTGGTTAGATCTGTCCATGGTAATCAGAAATACTTCTCACAATCGAATTCGGATGTGTTCAGTGGTGTTTTCATCTGATATAGATTTAGGTTTGGGATGCTTCCTTGTGCTCTGCCGTGAGCTCCATTTGGAGATTGGTTTTGGTTTTAGGTTTTGGATTCTTATTGTTATAAGCTGGTTTTGTTCCCATTGCTTCTATGAGTAAGGTTTGTTTGGGGAAAATGCTCTTCCATAGCAATATGGGTGAATTGCCTTTGCTGTTGATTTGTGTGGGAGATTGTATCCTATGGTTGGTTTTGGAATTCTATTTCTATTCGGGTTCTTAGTTGGATGGGTTGGTTGTGGTTTAGGATGGGTGTAATGTAACCTAATCCAAGTTAGCTTAGATTCAAGTTTTCCTTTTTGAACTTGGATCTTATTGGGTTAGGATGAGAGTCTGGGATTAACTCGGAGGTTGATCCTTAACTAAGGCTAATTCTAATTAACTTAGGGTTAGCTTAATTGTGTGGTTCAGTATTGGAGTAAACCACACTTTGATCAGGTTGGGTTAATTCGGATACGACTTGGTGTCTAGTCTAGTTAGCCTCATTTGTATCGATGGCTTATGCTATGATTTATGGATGCAGGACACTGAGTGATTTGCGGTGGACTTCTTGGACGGAGGTTCTCATTTGATACGGACTCCTATTTTGAGGCGGGTACCCCTGACTTATCTTTTTAGATATTGTCTTACTATTATGCATAGTTTGCTATAGATAATAGTAAGTTTATACGTTGTACCTGCCTTTGTGTATTATGATCTGATATATGTTGTTTAGATGACTCCTGTTTAGTTCCATACAGTCTCGAGATTTGCCATGCGTACATATGTGCTGAGATACAGCAATAGGTCACTTTGTATGTGTAGTTGGATTGATTCCTAGATATACCTTGCATGGATACCTAGGGTAGAATGGTTAGATCTGGATACATACGTTAGACCTATACCTTTCCCACCGATGTGTGGTTGGATTGATTCCTAGATATACCTTGCATGGATACCTAGGGTAGAATGGTTATATCTGGATACATACGTTAGACCTATACCTTTCCCACCGATGTGTGGTTGGATTGATTCCTAGATATACCTTGCATGGATACCTAGGGTTGAATGGTTAGATCTGGATACATGCGTTAGACCTATACCTTTCCCACCGATGTGTGGTTGGATTGATTCCTAGATATACCTTGCATGGATACCTAGGGTTGAATGGTTAGATCTGGATACATGCGTTAGACCTATACCTTTCCCACCGATGTGTGGTTGGATTGATTCCTAGATATACCTTGCATGGATACCTAGGGTTGAATGGTTAGATCTGGATATATGCGTTAGACCTATACCTTTCCCACCGATGTGTGGTTGGATTGATTCCTAGATATACCTGGCATGGATACCTAGGGTAGAATGGTTAGATCTGGATACATGCGTTAGACCTATACCTTTCCCACCGATGTGTGGTTGACAACCTGGTTAGTGAGGAGGGAGTTGTTAGCATACTTTACCCTCTAAGTTGTATACTGAGCTGTAGGCTTTGTATGATTGTATACTGGCGATCATCGGCTCCCCTAGGGTCTGAGCCCGTCGCGCAGTCAGGTTTCCTGTATTGCTTGAGCTATTAGCACGATGCTATTACCATGATGGAGACCATCGGCTCCCCTGAGGTCTGAGCCCGTCACCAGTCATGTCTGCATCATACTTGCATTGCCACAGGTGCTGGGCATCATATTTGCATAGCCACAGGTGCTGGGCTTCATGTTGCATCCGCCACAGGTGCTAGGCGTCATATTTGCATAGCCACAGGTGCTGGGCTACATATTGCATTGCCACAGGTGCTGGGCATCATATTTGCATAGCCACAGGTGCTGGGCTTCATGTTGCATCCGCCACAGGTGTTAGGCGTCATATTTGCATAGCCACAGGTGTTGGGCTACATATTGCATTGTCACAGGTGCTGGGCATCGTATTTGCATAGCCCCGAGTGTTGGGCTTTATAAGTTGTACGCCACAAGTGTTTGGCTTCTTTATGCAACCATGAGTGGTTGGCTTACCTGTTTCCTGTTCACCCGACTGCCGGTCCGGTGGTGGCTGAGGTGTGTACAGAACAGATCGTTGTACTATGTGATTGGGATGCATTGTACCTTTGTTGGTGCTTATTGTGTTTGAGTGTGGTATATGTTTGATATACACTTACAGGTGACCTACACATTTGGATTGTGTACTATTTTTTGAGGTTATATAGAGGATTGATTACACCTACCTACAGGATAGACAGACTCTGGTATGTATTTCACCCTTAGTCTTTAGATATGCTTTATCCTCTATATTCGAGACTGCATCAGCGTGATTCTTATTGTTATATATAGCTTGCTGTGCATATATGTTTCTGGTATCCGCTGAGTTTATTTGGACTCACCACCGTTGCCTATATTTTTGTTTCCAGGATGATTGGTCGCCGGAGGAGCCCCAGTTGCCAGTCCCAGGTCCCTACGACTCCAGTGATGGGTGCTTCCGCGTAGTTATGTTCTTTGTCATCGTATTATTTGGTTTGTATTAGTTTTATGTCGTCGCACTTGTATTGCGTTTCGTTTGTCTTGGTATTGTATTTTTGAGTCCTCTGATGGACTATGTGTTTGTTGTTTTGTTGTAAGTCGGACCGGTCCGCAGTCAGGTATGATTTACTTTGCGTTATGGTTATGTTATGTCTTGATTTTGAGGCCTGAGGCCAAATTATTATTGCGTGTGTTGTTTGTATGTGTAAATTGTCCGCCGGACAGGGGAGGTGCTGCCCGATTTTATATTGGACCAGCGGCTCCTGGGTCTCGGGGCGTGACAATTGCGCAGTGAAACAATTAAAGCACTGCTAACTCTTTTTCTTTTTACTAGGTTCGGTGTCTATGACGGCTCCTACTCCAAGGCCCACGGTCCTTGACCTTTTTTGTTGAGCAATTCTATATTTCGAAAAAATATTACTCAAGTTGAATAATTAATACAGAATAAAATAAAACACTTGGAACAAATATAACGACGACCGGAAAAGAATCTGAAGACCGGAGCAACAAGTCGTCGATCTAGAGCATTGTTGGCGCTTGGAACTCGAGCACGGAGGGAAAAGAACTGAGCTCTTGAGTGCATGAGTTGGAAAAAGTGTTATTCGGAAGCAAGGGGTGAACCCCTTTTTATACTTCTGTCCAGGGCTCTCCTGATGCAGTAGGGCGCCTGCCACGTCGCCTATCTGGGCGCGTCCTCATCCGCAAACTCGGCCAATGTCTATCCCCTTATCCATGGTGCCTGGGACGTCTGGGGCGCCTGACTGCTCACGGGCGCCTCCCATGCTGACGTGGCGGCTCAGCTTCGCAGCCTCTGGAGTAACCCATCTGGGGCGCCTGTATCAACACAGGCGCCTGTGTTCTCGGGCGCCTGAGACCTCTCAGGCGCCTGGGATGTAGAAACTCCAACCTTTTGCTCCTGCAACTAGGGTTAGTTCCAGAACAATAGTAATAGTAAAATTAAGTACAAATAACAACCTGCGCTGTCTTGGTTCTGACTTTGGGCTTCCAAATGGAACCCTAGGTCGAACTGACACCTACTGTTCCCTCTTCCGGGGAACGCGCCCTCACCTACTCCTCTTAGGAGAAGTTACCTTTTGCCAACTGGCTCCTCCGGTTGGACTTTTGCTCGGCCTCCGAGATTGCCGGATCTCGAGACATCCGTTCCTCGACCCGCCTCTACTTCTATCCGCAACTCTCGCTCGGCTAAGGCTTCTACCCGATCTTCCGGATTCGGACTTCGGTGCCCAGTCCACGACCAGGACTTATTGCCCAACCCTCGGTCAGGTCTTCGGTGCCTAGTCCACGACCAGGACTTATTGCTCAACCTTGCAGGTCAAGACTTCGTGCCTGACTTACCTACGACTTTCCTGCACACTTAACAGATTCATTAGATAACAACTTTAACCTTAACTTTGAACCCTTTTTCCATTATCCAAACCCAGGTTCGATCTGGTGCTTCTAGCACCAACATGATGTCCCAAGAGTTCTTTGAGATTGAACATCATGTCATAAGCAGTGGAAAAAACCTGATGATGATGTTGAAATATATTTGACATAGATGCCAAAATGTAACACCGCACCATCTCATCTTGGCTCGGGGATCCCTTCAATGGTGGCTTGCGCATGGTGTAGGGAGGAGCAGACGAGGTGGCGACACGACTGGAGGCACTTTGGAGACTAAAGCCATGATAGTTGGAAAAATTTAGAATTTTTCTTGTTTATTGTTTTAGTTTATGTGCTTGTTGTGCGTACATGAAAATTTCTCATTATAAATAACTAAGTGGGAGAGGGACCCTAAGGGTCTCGCGACCTCCATTATAATAAAAGGGGAGGAAGACACTCAGAGCCGATGCGTAAGCTTGTTCGCATTACTTGTCAAATTAGTAATGGAGGTCGTGGGACCCTTAGGGTCCCTCTCCCACCTAGTTATTTATAATGAGAAATTTTCATGTACGCACGACAAGCACATAAACTAAAACAATAAACAAGAAAAAATTCTAAATTTTTTCAACTATCATGGCTTTAGTCTCCAATGCGCCTCCAGTCGTGTCGCCACCTCGTCCGCTCCTCCCTACACCATGCGTAAACCACCATTGAAGGGATCTCCGAGCCGAGATGAAAAGCTATTTATTTACATCCATCGATCCTATACTCCACAAAGGAGTGTACATAAAATCTAGATCGAAAGTAAATAAAAAGCGTGACTAAACAAGTGTCGTATTTAATTACAAAAATTAAATACTAATTTAGCCTCGTCAACCCCGAGGATTCAAATATTACAACCATGCACAACCAATCACATACACACATTATTTAAGCCATAATAGTTGGAATCTCGTGCCTGCAAGCAAAGAGTTAGTCTACACACATCCTACTATTATCCGGCAAAAATAAAATACATGAGAAAATGCAAAATGTAACCGAATCCAAACACACAAAACCGAAAACCTCAGCTCTAATATCAGTTGTTGGATAGCTTGGCAGGTTTCCTAAGCGAATACCGGGTCATCCATGGGAGATCTCTCCATGTCCACTGATTAAAAATTTAATTCGAATGGAGACCTATCCCCCAAACAACCATCTTGTCGTCGTACCAATTGATTCAAGTTACAACTTGACCAAACTTAATATTCAAGCCTTGTAACTCGCCTAACCAATTAGTCACGGAAAAGACGACGAGTGGATCATCGATTTTTGTGTTTATCATCGGGGTCTACAATAATTAATTATCGCAATTAATTAACAAATAATTAATTGACAAGATAATTAATTATGCCACATGAAATAATAGAATTCAAAGGAACCATGAGAGAAGTTTATACCTCTCGTTACCTCTTGATCTTCTATTGTATGACCCTCCCCTCTTGGACGTCATGTGGGCAATGATCTACCAAGAACCAAAGTCACCAATGCCTTCCAATCAATCCCTTCTTCACATGCCAACCAAACCCTAGAGCTAGGGTTACCGCCAGCCTCCCAAGGAAGAAGAAAGTGAAGGAGAAGAAGAGAAGAGCTCTTCTCCCTCACAACCACCCTATCCGGCCTCCTCTACCTCTTCCTATCACGCGGCGCCAAGCACACATGGAAGACAACCTTCCTTTCTTCTTCCTTACATGCGACCGAGCACCACCTATGCACGTCGCCGCCTCCGCTTTCCGCTGGCCGCCGGCCTTCTTCTCCTCCTTGCCGCACACCACAAAAGGGAGAGAACAACTGTCCCTTTGTCTAGTAGTAGCCGGCCACCAAGTGGTTGAGAAGAGGAGAAGGGAAGATGATGAATGAAGGAGATCCTTCTTCCCTTGCCGCCATGCCCTAGGAGAGAGAAGGGAGAGAGAGAGGAAGAGAAGAGGCTTAGGGTTGGATGAAATTGGATGCCTTGGTTTCATGACACCATGGGGTATTTATAGGGCTACAATAGGGATCATGAGGAGGAGTTGGGTCTTGGCCACATAATGGATCAAGGCCCAATCCATTATTGAAGAACCATTGATCTTCATTAAACTACCTCACCAACCCCCATATTTACATTGGGCTCCACCAATTATGAGTACAATTTTCTCCCCGTGTTTAAGATATCGAATGTCCGTTGATTAATTTAAATTACAGATAATTTTAATTAATCAACATCTAACTCCTTGATTAGTACCACTCATCCCTATCATCATGTTGGACCAAGTCCACCTGCAGAATTTAACATGATGAACTTATGAGCTCATCAAAGGGGCATCATCATCATGACTCACCAGGACACAGTTTCCATCTATAATCAACGGCACACCATGTAAATAATATTATTTCCTAATTTACCAGGCCTATCGATTTAACAAAATAAATCTCGCCCATTGGTAAATCAAAGAAATAAATACTAAGTACATGTGCCCGTTATTATTGTTGGTGCAAGATGTATCAGTGATGTCGTCCTCTAGTGTTTCAATGTTTAACAATATTCTGAAGTTAGTAATACATTGAACAAGGGAAGGGTGAGTCAAGAAATCAGTACCAAAGTGAAGAAAAGTCCTAGTTAACCTAAGCAATAAGTCCTGGTTCGAAGAATTGAGCACTAAGTCTTGATCATGGATTGGGCACTAAGTCCTAGCCACGGGCTGGGTACCGAAGACCAAACTGAGAGTTGGGCATGAAGTCCTGATTCGAGGAATTGGGCAATAAGTCCTGGCCGAGGGCTGGGCACCGAAATCCTGACATAGGGTTGGGCAATAAGTCCTGGTCGTGGACTGGGCACGAAGTCCTGGTGAGTGAAGCTGGGCACAAAGTCATAGTCGTGGACTGGGCAAGAAGTCCTGGTCGTAGACTGGGCACGAAGTCCTGGTCGTAAGATTGGGCAAAAGTCCTGGTGAGTGAAGCTGGGCAAAAGTCCAACCGGATGGGTCGGTTGGCAAAACTTCTCCTGAGAGGAGTAGGTGAAAGGCGTGCTCCCCAGGAAGGGAACATAGGCGTCGGTTCGACATAGGGTTTCACAGGAAATTCAAAGTTAGAACTAATTCGTTAAGGCTATGAATATATATGTGCTTGTCTTGTGTTTGTATATCTTGCAGGTACCTAGAATTGAAGACAAGGCAAGCAAAAAAACGCAAAGAGGCTGAAACACAGCTTCCTGGGTGCCCTCATTGAACCAGGGAACCCCCAAGAAGCCAGGCGCCCTGGATGCCAAGTGCCTGAATGAATCAGGCACCCAATAAGGTCCAGGGTGCCCAAGAAGGAGGTTTTATCAGCTTCACGAAGATAGCATTTTGGATAAACTTTTGACTTCAACTGAGGCGCATCATAGCAACACGATGCCCTAGACAAGCCTATATAATGGGGTTCGACCCCTCAACTCAGAACACCAATCACAACGACATTCTAAGTGTTCTGTGAGAAGAAAACCTGCTAGAGACGAAGCTCTGCGACCAAGGAGGCTCCAGGAGGAAGTGCGTGGCACTTCGGAGTTCCAGATTGATCGGGATCGTCGACATTTCATTTGGTTTGATTTATTTTATGCAAGTAATTTCCTTATCTTTTTATTGTAAAAAGTGCACTGTAAGACGGGTTTCTCTGCCTCCGGAAAGTCCGAAAAGGAGACCATTAGTGGACGGGCAATTCCCGTGCTTAGGCCTTGGATGTACTGACCCTGGGGGGTTGGAAACCATGTAAAAAATCCGTGTGCATACTGGGTTGTGCTATTTTCATTCTTTGTTATTTCCGCTGCTACTAACCCTCTGATTAGAACGAACGAGAATCGAAAGACAAGTTTCTGGAAAATTTTTACGAGTCGATATTCACCCCCCCCCTCTATCGATGGCACTGATCCCCACAAGTGGTATCAGAGCCTGGTAGCTCTTCACCGGACTAACCGCCGACGGAGCAAAGATGCCATGAGTTGAGGGGAGCCCAGGGGTGAATCAGGTATATTTTTTTTAAATATGTCAATTTTCAAATTTCATATTACATGTTTTAAGTGAAGGGAGAGAGGGCACTATAAAAATCAGTGTCCTACTCATAAGACTCGATCTTCACAACCGGCGGCAAAGGAGGTACTAGCGCCCGAAGTCCGGAGGGACAAGACTCAAATCAGGCGCTTTAAATGTCAGAAGCACAGACACTACAAGAATCAGTGTCCGTCCAAGGTACGAAAAATTTATGTTCGTAAAAATTTTTAAATTCCTACACAGTCATACCGTAATTTAGATAAGTTAGATAATATATCTGATAAATTAGACTTTGTGCATAGTCAAATTAATATATTGCATAACAAATTACCAAATGTAGATAATATTAAAATATCAGAAATTAACTCCTTAATCTTTAATATCAATGCAATAATTTTTAGAATTAATTCTGAAGATTTTTTGGAAAACATTAAAGATAATCCTGAAAATATTAAAGATAATCCTGAAAAATATTAAAAATAATGTTTTTGACGATATTAAAGATAATTTTGAGGTTGTTGAAGATAATTTTGAGGTAGTTGAAGATAATTTTGAGGATATTGAAGATAACTCTGAGGATATTGAAAATAAAACCTCTCTAGATAATGATTTAATTATTAATTTCTTGGATAATCTTGAAGATAATTATAAAACACTAACTAGTAGCTCTGAAAATTACTCTACTTACTATGAAGATATAGAAGAATATGACCTTGATGATGAGGATGAGGAGGAAGATGAATTTTCTAGAATCAAGACTACAATTAATAAAATCTACAAAAATTCAAACAAAGCAGAAGTGTTAGAAAAACTTGAAAAATTAAATGAAGAAGAGATAGTAGATAAGTCAGACATTTTTGAAATAATTAAAATGATGCAATTAAATCCACAACTATTAATTAACCTAGAAATTTGGAAACTTAAATCAAATTAAATCTTATCAACCATAATTAAATCTTAATTAATTTTTACCTTAATTTAATCCTTAATTATTTCAACCATAATTAAACCTTAATTAATTTTTACCTTAATTTAATCCTTAGTTAATTTCATTTTAATTAATCATTAATTCAATTAATCCTTAATGAATTTAACTTCATTTAATTCTTAATTAATTTAACTTCAATTAATTCCTAATTAATTTAATGTCAATTAATTCCTAATTAATTTAACTTCAATTAATTCCTAATTAATTTATCTTCAATTAATTCCTAATTAATTTAACTTCAATTAATTCCTAATTTATTTAACTTCAATTAATTCCTAATTAATTTAACTTCAATTAATTCTTAACTCTAACTCCTAAATAACTTAAACTCAAATTAAATCTTAATAAACTAAATTAGAATTAAATAAAATTTTACCCGACTGCAACAATCAATTTAATAAAATCAAATATGTCAAAGTGGGTTGGCATATTCGCGGGTTCACACGATATGTATCAAATCGGGAATTTGATGCATTACTAGAAACTTAATTAAAAATGCTTTGACTTGATTGAATCAAGCATAAATGTCATGCTCATGCATTTGCTATTTTCTTTAATATATGTCATGACATTCATGTTTAAATTTTTGCATGATTTAGAATGATTAGTTAAGGGCAAAAGAATTACTTGAAACTTGAACAATATAGTATTAGGTGGAGGTGAGATGATAGTACGTTAGGGAAGCCCTTCTAATAAGGTCAAGTGGGGTAAGGTGTACCTTACTTGGTCTGTTTAGTCTGGTGGAACTAGCCGAAGCTACCGATCCAAAACCTAAGCTAGTTAGACCAAAATTTTTTAAGAAGTAATTTGAAAATGAACTTTGGTAAAAGGCTTTGTCAAGGAAAGGGTTGTTGCTCCAATAAGGCTACGACCAAAGAAGGCCTCTGTGCCTCATCAAGACTTGGAAGCCAATTATCGAAACTCATTTTTTATTTACTATTTGATAAATTTGAATCTAACATAAGTTTTAATTAAATCTTAGATTTAACATTAATTCAAAGAAAAATTACTCAAGCATCTCACAATACACCCATAAGCCAGCCATGCTTGCTTGTACTGAGACATTTAGAATGGGTGAAATGTTAAGGACTAATAAATTGAAAGATGCTTTTCAAAATTCTTTTCAAAATTCTTAGGATATTTTTCTAAAAATCTATTTCCAAAATAATATTTTAACATAATAATGTTTTTATGGATTTCATGCTTGTCTGATTGCTTATATATTATACATTTTCAAAATTATATCCTTTCAAAAATTATTTGTCCTACATAATTAGACACAAGCCTTTTAGGTCAACACTAAAGTTCCTTAAGGCACTTAGATAGAGTCAAACGTTGTCGAGTTCAGGGGGAGAGTTTTTTTTTCAAAAATAAATCTTTTTCGAAAAGTCTTGTGCTTTAAAAATTACTATCATTTCAAAATGTATTTTCGGAAATTATCTCAAAAACTCAGTTCATCCTTCAAAATATTCTTTTGAAAATTGACTATTTATTTCAAAATGTCATTCAAAAATTGTCTTAAAATACTCTTTTTGAATTTTGATAAACCCTAAAGACACAAAGGAAGTCTTCTTCATAGTCTACAAGGACTCCTAGGATGTGTCAGATTTAGGGGGAGTCTAAGTCAAAAGAAAATTTTCTAACAATTATTTTCAAAAGTAGAAAATTTTCTGACAATTATTGTTCAAAATTATTAGATAATTCTTTTGGTCTGAATCAAACCCTAAGACTCAGAGGAAGATAACTTGTAGTCAACAAGCTTCCGAGGACTGTGTCAAGTTTAGGGGGAGGTCAAATTAAAAGAATTATTGAACATGTCAAAATGTTTTCATACACTGTATTTTCATAATCTTTTTGAAAACATAAGTATTTTCTCTTTAAAATTATATCATTTTAAAAATCACTTTCAAAAAAAAAATTTGGAATCAATTTGAAATAATATTTACTTGAGTTTGGAGAATTTCTAGGACACTTAGGGAAATGTCCTTGTTGTTTACAAGGTTTCCTAGAATTATGTCGGACTGGAAAAGAAACCAAGCCAAGTAAAATATTATGTTTTCAAAACAAAAATAATATTAAAAAACAACTGTTTCTAGCAAAAATTTTCTAAGTGCAAATTTTTTCCAAAAGTACAAAAAGATTTTAAGTGAAAATTATTTTTTCAAAGTACTAATATTTTTCAAAATACTAATATTTTTTCTAAAAGTGCAAAATATTTTTCAAAGTACAAATTTTTTTTGCACAATATTGTTCAAAATACTAAGTACAATATCTTTTTGTAAAAAATATTTGTTAAGTGCAAGATTTTTCAAAGAACAATTTTTTCTAAGTACTAATATTTTTCCAAGTGCACAATAATTTTCGAAGTACAATTTTTTGTGTGCAGTTTAAGTACTTAGTTTTTCTTAACTAGTACTTAGATTTTTTTAAACAAAAAGTTTTGAAATATTTTTTCAAAGAATTATCCTAAGTACTTTCAAAAGGAAAAGAAATTTTTTTTCATGAAATTTTCATTGTTGGTGCAAAGTGTTTTTGTCATTTTTTTTGATGTATGACAAAGGGAGAGAGAGAGAGAGCTTAAGTTAGAAATTTTTTATTTTTCTCCCAAGGATCAAAGGTTAAATCAAAATGTTTTTCCAAGGAGAGAGCTTAAGTTAAAAATGTTTTTCCCAAGGGTCAATGTTTAAATCAAAATGTTTTGTCCAAGGATCAAAGTTTAAATCAAAACATTTTTCCAAGGATCAAAACTTAGATCAAATTTTTTTCATTTTATCCCAAGGATTATAAACTTAACCCTTTAATCCAATCTAACTTAAGATATTGTCAAACATCAAAAAGGGGGAGATTGTTGGTGCAAGATGCATCAGTGATGTCCTCCTCTAGTGTTTCAATGTTTAACAATATGCTTAAGTTAGTGATACATTGAACAAGGGAAGGGTGAGTCAAGAAATCCATACCAAAGTGAAGAAAAGTCCTAGTTAACCTAGACAATAAGTCCTGATTCGAAGAATTGGGCACTAAGTCTTGATCATGGACTGGGCACTAAGTCCTGGCCGCGGACTAGGCACCTAAGACCAGACCGAGGGTTGGGCACGAAGTCCTGATTCAAGGAATTGGGCAATAAGTACTGGTCGAGGGCTGGGCACCGAAGTCCTAACATAGGGTTGGGCAATAAGTCGTGGTCGTGGACTGGGCAGGAAGTCCTGGTGAGTGAAGCTGGGCACGAAGTCATGGTCGTGGACTGGGCACGAAGTCCTGGTCGTAAGATTGGGCAAAAGTCCTGGTGAGTGAAGCTGGGCAAAAGTCCAACTGGATGGGCCGGTTGGCAAAACTTCTCCTCAGAGGAGTAGGTGAAAGGCGCGTTCCCGGAGAAGGAAACATAGGCGTTAGTTTGACCTAGGGTTTCGCAGGAAATCTGAAGTCAGAACCAATTCGTTAAGGCTAAGAATATATATGTGCTTGTCTTGTGTTTGTATATCTTGCAGGTAACTAGAATTGGAGACAAGGCAAGAAAATAAACGCAAAGAGGCTGAAGCATAGCTTCCTGGGCACCCTCATTGAACCAGGGCACCCCCAAGAAGCCAAAAGCCCTGGATACTAGGCACTTGAATGAATCAGGCACCTAATAAGGTCCAGGGTGCCTAAGAAGGAGGTTTTATCACCTTCGCGAAGATAGCATTTTAGATGAACTTTTAACCGCACCTGAGGTGCCCCATAGCAACACATGCACCCTAGACAAGCCTATATAAAGGGGTTCGACCCCTCAACTTAGAACACCAATCACAACGACATTATAAATGTTCTGTGTGAAGAAAACCTGCTAGAGACGAAGCTCTTGTTGGTGCAGGTAGCACCTAAGTCAAACCTAGATTTTGATAATGGCAAAGGGTTCAAAAGTTAAGATATTATGTGTATCTAATACGTTTACTAAGTGTGCAAGAAAGAAGCACTAGGTACACTAGGCACGAAGTCCTGGTCGAGGACTGGGCACGAAGCCCTGGCAAGGAGCTGGGCACCGAAGACCTGCTCGGAAGGTGGGCACGAAGTCCTGGTCGAGGACTGGGCATGAAGCCCTGGCAAGGAGCTGGGCACCAAAGACCTGCTCAGAAGGTGGGCACGAAGTCCTGGTCGAGGACTGGGCACGAAGCCCTAGCAAGGAGCTAGGCACCGAAGACCTGCTCGGATGGTGGGCACGAAGACCTGGTCAGGTGCATCAGGCAAAAGTCCAACCGGAGGAGCCGGTTGGCAAAAGGTAAACTCTCCTGAGAGGAGTAGGTGAGGATGCGTTCCCCGTCGAGGGAACAGTAGGCGTCGGTTCGACCTAGGGTTCCATTTGGGAGACCCGAAGTCAGAACCAAGACAGCTACGGCTGTAAAAAAAATTATCTAATACTCTTGCTTTGCTGTTTTGGAACTAACCTTGAAAGCAGGACCGAAGGAATGTGTTTCTGCAGCTCAGAACGCCCCAAAGGAGAGGGGCAGATAGTTGGGCAGGGCATCCTGGAGGTCCCGAGTGCCCCCAAGGTCAAGGCAAAACAAGGAAGCAAGAGTTGCTTCGAAACTGCAGTAAGCAGGGCGCCCTGGAGGTCCCGGGCGCCCTGAGTTAAAGCAAAAAAGTGAATTGAAGCAAAATCAGCCACGATGCCAGCAGACCATGTCAACCAGGGCACCCCCGTCAGCTCCGAGGCCGATTCTGGAGGGATAAGCGTTGACCGAGCTACGGATGAGGTTTCTCGGATCCATAAGCATGTGTTAGGCGCCCCCGACGTCCAGGGCGCCCCAGGAGCACTATAAAAGGGGCTCGACCCCAAGGCTTCAAGCAATCATTCTTCCAACGCCTCTCCGCTCTTCGTTTAAGCGCTCTGCTCCGAAAAATTCTGATCTCGAGATTCTAGCGCCGACGACGACCCTCTGCACCAAAGTACAATTTACACCTGGCGTCGATAACGAGAAGCATACTTGTTTAATTACTGCAATAATTTTATATCAAACTTTGTAATCTTTTGTGCAAATATAGAATTGCCCATAATAAATGGTCAAGGTCCATGGGCCTTGGAGTAGGAGCCGATCGCGACTCCGAACCAAGTAAAAGTACTTGTGTTCTCTGTGAATTTTGTTTTAAATCCGTTGCACATTCTCTTAGTTTTATCCGAAAATGTTTTCACGATATTCACCCCCCCCCTCTATCGTGTTTCTCGATCCAAAAGCTCTGCGGCCAAGGAGGCTCCAGGAGGAAGTGCGTGGCACTTCGGAGTTCCAGATCGGCCGGGATCATCGACATTTCGTTTGGATTGATTTATTTTATGCAAGTAATTTCCATATCTTTTTGATTGTAAAAAGTGCACTATAAGACGAGTTTCTCCGCCTCCGGAAAGTCTGAAAAGGAGACCATTAGTGGACGGACGTTTCCCGTGCTTAGGCCTTGGATGTACTGACCCTTGGGGGATGGGAACCAAGTTAAAATCTATGTACATACTGGGTTGTTCTATTTTCGTTCTTTGTTATTTAAACTGCTACTAACCCACTGATTAGAATGAACGAGAATCGAAAGATAAGTTTCAGAAAATTATTATGAGTCGATATTCACCCCCCCCCCCCTCTATCGACGTCACCGGTCCCCACAATTATATCGGGATTCAGAGCATGTACTCCATAATAAACTGAGGTCTGATCCAATTATAAAGTCAGTATAAATTGGATCACCTCTATGTCAATCCTGCTCAATGCACACAAAGTGCACTAGTGTAATTCTATGGTCAAGATAAACCAACACCAAATTACACTACAACCATCCCGATGGTTTGTCTAACTCCATCTCAGTTTTGAGACTCTACTTATACTTTACAAGGCACTAATAACATGATCTTCTGTGCAACACCACACACCATGTTATCTACAGTGTAAAGTATTAGATATTATGCATACACTAATATAAATATGCAAATAGTGATCTTGTGATTCTCTTTCAAAATGTAGATGTCTAATACAAAAGGCAAGGCTTTTAGTATACATCCTAACACATCTCCCTTCATCACATGTGTTGGACTATCCCAAATCCGAATATGTCTCAGACTAGGCTTTCACCCAGTCCACAATTCTATGGGAGTAGAGGATACTGATTTAGATGGTACCAAGTTCATAATATACATTGTCGTTTCTAGAGCATATCCCCAGAACGTGTAAGATGTGTATATAGAAAGACATGAATATCTTTATATGAACATCTTAGTTTTGAAAAGAGAATCACAACTACACTAGGTGTCTGTTTACATTAGTACAAGCATGAAGTCAATTACCTTGTATTATAGATAACATGGTGTGTGGTGTCACATGAAAGATCATGTTATCAGTTCCTTACTTAGTATAAATAGAGGCCCACAATCGAGATGGAATTGGACAATCCTTCGGGATGGTTGTAGTGTAATTAGGTGTGGTTGGTCTTAACCATAGAATTACACTAGTGTGCTTTGAGTACATTGAGCAGGACCAAAACCCGAGGTTATCCAATTTATACTGACTCGATAATTAGATAGGACCTCAGTTTATATTATGGAGTACGATCCCTTAATCCCGATATAATAACGAGCATATATTATTAACTATTATTTTTTTGATTTACCAATGGGCGAGATCTATTCTGATAGATCGATATGCCTGGTAAGTTGGGAGATAATATTAATAATATGATGTGCCATTGATTATTGACGGAATCCATGTCCTAGTGAGTCGAGTTGATAATGCCCCCTTGATGAGCTCGAAAGGTTCATCATGCTAAACCCTCCAGGTGGATTTGATCCGGCATGATGATAAGGTCGAGTGGTACTAGTCAAGGACTTAGAGGTTAATTAATTTGAATTGTCAGTAATTTAAATTAATTATCGGGCATTCGAGATCATAAACACGGGGGGATGGATGACTCATAATATGTGGAGCCCATATGAAAATATGGGGGTTGGTGAGGAAGTTCAATTAAGATCCTTTAGTGGAATGGATCTTAATTAATGTATCGGGTTTAGATCCATTGGTGGGCCAAGATCCAACTCCTCCTCTTGGTCCCTACCTTAGCCCTATATATACCCAAGGAGATCATGAAACCAAGGCTAATCGATCATCCAATCAACCCAAGGCCTTTCTCTCTTTTCCTCTCCCTCTTCTCTCACCTAGGTCACGGCAAAGAGGGGTGGAGGTTTTCTCCTTCACTTTTCTTCTTACTCCTTCAACCTCTCGGTGAGGTGACCATCACTAGACAAAGGTGGATCCTTCTTCTCCCTTTTGTGGTGGTCGGTGAGCAAGGAAGGATCGCCGGTGACCGGTAGGCGGCGTTGAAGAGGGGGCGGCGGCGACAGCGCAAGGAGATGGAAGGAGGTGTTTTTCCGGGTCGGTTGGGTAGCATAGAAGGAGAGCTCTCTCCTTCTCCTTCTTCTTCACTTACCTCATGAAGGCTGCTGCTGTTCCGGCGAGGGTTGGGTGCCTCATGGTGGTCGGCGGCGGTGCAAGGGTTGACGAAGGAGCGCCAGCGGGTAAACCCTAGGATCTAGGGTTTTGGTAGGTTTGTGAAGAAAGGATTGTTTGGAGCCTTCGGTGATCTCGGTTCATGGTAGATCATTACCCACACAACGTACGCGAAGGGAGGAACATAAGGTAGAAGACCGCGAGGTGATCGGAAAGGTATAACTCTTTCCAAGCTCCATTGATTATCCTTATGTCTACATTTGTGCTATGTTCACTAACCTCGTCATTTCATATGTGAAAGTTAATTATTATGATTAGTTATCATAGTTAATAATTAACTAACTAGACCTTGACCATAAACACAAAAGCCAGCGATCGACTAGTCGCCTTTTCCGTGGTCGAACAGTCAAGCAAATTACAAGGCCGATTTTGGTAATTGGCCGAGTTGTAATTTGGATCGTTCGATATGGCACGAGATGGTCGTAGGGAGACGGGTCTCCATTCGGATTAATTTTTAATCCATAGACATGGAGAGGTCTCTCAGATCGACCGAGTATTGGATAAGGAAACCCACCAAGCCATACCCAACAACTGGTATCAAAGTTGAGGTTTCCGGCTTTGTGTGTTTAGGATTGGTTAATTTTTACATTTTCATACATTTTATTTTGTTGGATGATGCGTGGATGTGCGTAGGCTAACTTTGTGTTGCAGCACGAGATTCTAACATCATGGCCAAATAATGATTGTGTGATGGTTATGCAAATTTTTTTAATTAATTAATCCTCGGGGTTGACTAGACTAGGTATTTAATTTTTGTAATTAAATACGGCACATGTTTAGCCGAGCTTTTTATTTTACTTTCGATCTAGTTTTCATGTACACTTCTTCGTGGAGTATAGGATCAATGATGTAAATAATTAGCTAAGTCATTTTGGCTCGGAGATCCCTCAAGGTAGCTTGCGCAAAAGGAAGGGAGGAGCGGACGAAGTGACGACACGACTGGAGGCACATTAGAGACCAAGGGTCATGAAAGTTGGAAAATCTAGGATTTTCTACATTTTTCATATGTTTGGTTGTGTGCTTGGTTGTGTGGTTGTGCTAAGTTAAAATTCCTCGAAATAAATTACTAAGTGGGAGAGGGACCCTAAGGGTCCCACGGCTTCCATTACAATTCGATAAGTGATGCGAACAAGTCTGTGCGTCGGCTCTGAATGCCTTCCTCCCCATCGGATGGACTTGTTCTGTGGATCATTGGGTCGGAAAAGACTATAGAACATTGTTAAAGAGCGTGTGTACTTCCCCATCGGAAGGTACATAATCGGAAATAATTTTCTTAGTGTCGTGTAATGGTGCACACTTAGATGCGAATAATAGTATCCTCCCCATCGGAGTCACTGATATTATTTCGCAGAGCCGAAGTAAACCAACTATCGATCTTACTTGTCAAAAAGTTAGGTTGGCAAGATAGTAGGATTGATGGGTAAAACCTCCTCTTACAAATGTAGGGATTCGTATACGTCCACACCATCGTGGCATGCGAATTTCTCGGTGTATAGGGGTGTTGGTTAATTTCGAAAATTAATTATTTTGAGGAATCAATTTATTTTCGATTTCTAAAGTAGTGTATGTTGTGATTCTCAAGTTTTTCATAATGGCCTTTAACCCACTAGCAACAATTCTTAAGGAAAACAAACTTACTGGCCCAAACTACATAGACTGGATGAGGAACCTTGACATTGTCCTCACTGCGTAAGAGTACAAATTTGTACTCTTCGAGGAATGTTCGGAAAGGCCTAGAGAGGACTCTGGTGAAGAGTTGAAGCAACGTTACAAGAAGTGGGTCAAGGCGGATGAGATGGTGCGATGCTACATTCTGGCATCTATGTCGAATGTGCTGCAACATCAGCATCAGGCCATGCCCACTGCTAGTGACATGATGTTGAACCTCAAAGATCTCTTTGGGCACCAAGGTCTAGCTGCTAGGCAGTCCGCGATGAAGAGTCTGATGGTGACCACTATGGTCGAAGGGACACCCGTGACGGATCATGTCCTAAAGATGATGGCTCACCTCAATGAGATTGAGGTACTGGGAGCACAGATCGACGGGGAATCCCAGGTCAATATTATACTCTAGTCTCTGCCTAGGATTTTTGAGCAGTTCAGGCTCAACTATAATATGAACAAAAGGGATTATACGATGGGTGAACTGCTAGGAGGACTCCAAGCGGCAGAGGGCCTCTTTCATCAGAACTCGCAGGCCTTAGTAACTCAATGGGTTTCTTCTTCTGTGCCGAAAGGCAGGAAGAAGAAGAAACAAGGAGGGTTCAAGAAGGCAACAGCATCGCAGGGACCCCAGACTAGCATGAAGAAGTCGAAAGGCAAGTGCTTCACGTGCAAGAAAATTGGGCATTGGAAGGCGGGTTGTCCCCGTCGACAAGACAAGGGTATTTCTTCAGCCTTAGTCGTCGAAACATGTTTAGCGGTGCTATCTACCAGTACCTGGTGCGTAGATATGGGAGCCACTGACCATGTCTGCAATACTTTGCAGGGGTTCCAGGAAACCTGACAGCTAACTGATGAAGAAATCGTGGTCTACATGGGCGATGCTACAAAAGTGGCAGCAGTTGCAGTGGGAGTTTTTTATTTGTCTTTTGAGAGAAATAAATTGTTAGTTCTGAGAGATTGCCTTTATGTACCCTCATTTAGAAAGAATTTAATTTCAGTTTCTATGTTGATTAAGGATGGATATTCTGTTGCTTTTGATAACAAAGATGTTATAAAAAAGAAATAGAGAGATTATCTGTTCGGGTACAATGATTGGCAATCTCTATACTCTAGAACCAATTACTCCCACAATGTATACTAAAGTAATCATCTAACTTAAATAAGAGAAAGGAGCCTTCTAAGATGAATCAGACGTATCTTTGGCAGCTTAGGCTTGGTCATATTAACCTTAGTAGGATTCAGAAGTTGATAGTCGATGGGCCCCTGGGTTGGTGGTGGAGGATCTCCCGACCTGTGAGTCTTGCTTAGAAGGTAAGATGACCAAGAGGCCTTTCAAGGCTAAGGGGTATAGGGCCAAAGATGTGTTAGAACTATTCATTCTGATTTGTGTGGTCCTATGTCAATCCAGGCTAGAGGTGGCTTTGAATACTTCATCACCTTCATTGACGATTATTCAAGGTATGGGTGCATTTACCTGATGCGTCGTAAGTTTGAATGCTTTGAAAAGTTCAAGGAATTCAAGGTTGATGTGGAGAAACATCGAGGTAAAAGTATCAAGACACTGCGATCAGATCGTGGTGGCGAGTACCTCTTTGGAGAGTTTAGGACCTACCTATCAGAATCTAGGATTCAGTCCCAGCTAACTGCACCCGGTACACCCCAACAGAATGGAGTTGCAAAAAGAAGGAATAGGACTCTTATGGGAATGGTTAAGTCAATGATAAGCTATTCGGACTTACCTGATTCGTTCTGGGGATATGCTCTGGAAACAGCAGCGTACATACTGAATTTGGTTCCATCTAAGTCAGTCCCTCATACTCCCACAGAATTGTGGACTGGGTGCAAGCCCAGTCTAGGACATGTTCGATTTGGGGTAGTCCAGCACATATGCTGAAGGGAGATACTGATAAGCTGGAATCTCGTACGGAGGTACGTCTATTCGTGGGCTATCCTAGGGGAATGAAGGGTGGTCTGTTCTATAGTCCTAAGGATCAGAAGGTAATCGTTAGCACAAATGTCAGATTCCTAGAAGAGGACTATGTGATGAATCATAAGCCCAAGAGTAGACTAGTGCTTGAAGAGTTAAAAGGGGGCGTTCCGACCTTAGGACCAATTGTACAAGAGGACACACCACAAGTCAATGCACCGCGTGTCATTGAGGATACACAGGTGGTGCCTCGTCGCAGTGGGAGGGTTGTTAGACAGCCTGAAAGGTTCATGTTTTTGGGAGAGTCTTCGGACTTGGTCTCTGGTAAACATGAACCGGATCCCTAGACCTATGACGAGACCCTCCAAGATCAGGATGCAGATTCTTGGCAAAGGGCAATGAACTCTAAGATAGAATCAATGGATTCTAACCATGTCTAGGAGTTAGTAGAACCACCCAATGGTGTAAAAGCCATTGGATGCAAGTGGATCTACAAGAGAAAGAGAGGATTAGACGGGAAGGTTGAGACCTTCAAAGCAAGGCTTGTTGTGAAAGGCTACACTTACAAAGAGGGTATCGATTATGAGGAAACCTTTTCGCTGGTAGTCATGCTTAAGTCAATCCGGATTCTCCTACCTATTGCAGCTCATATGGATTATGAGGTATGGCAGATGGACGTCAAGACGACCTTCCTTAATGGAAGTCTTGAGGAGACTATCTACATGCAGCAACCAGAAGGGTTCATTGCAAAGGGCAAAGAGCATCTAGTGTGCAAGCTTAAAAAATCCATTTTTGGATTGAAGCAAGCTTCAAGATCTTAGAACATCTGCTTTGATGAAGTAATCTAGTCATATGGATTTACTCAAAGCCCGAATGAGTCATGTGTATACAAAAGATGTGACGGAAACATCGTGGTGTTTCTTGTACTTTACGTAGATAACATTTTGTTAATTGGCAACAATGTTAAAGTGTTATCAGACCTAAGGGTCTGGCTATCAAAGTAGTTTGATATAAAGGACTTAGGAGAAGCGGGACACATCCTTGGGATCAAGGCCATAAGGGATCGCCAGAAAAGGATGTTGTGCTTATCCCAAGCTTCATATGTTGACATTGTCTTGTCTCATTTTATCATGGAAAATTCCAAGAAGGGTTTCCTACCCTTCAGGCATGGAATTCCTCTATCCAAGGAGATGTGTCCGAAAACATCAAAGGAGATAGAGGAAATGAAGACGGTTCCTTATGCTTCAGTAGTAGGAAGCCTCATGTTTGCTATGTTGTGCACGAGACCTGATTTCTATTTTGCCGTGGGCATGGTTAGCAAATATCTGAGTAACCCTAGATAGAGACATTGGACTACGATAAAGCATATATTGAAATACCTGAGACGGACTAGGGATTATATGCTGGTTTACCGGGCAGACCAATTAGTCCCTGTGGGTTATACGGACTCAGATTTCCAATCATATAGGGACAAGAGTAAGTCTACCTCGGGGTTTGTGTTTACTTTAGGAGGTGGAGCAATTGTTTGGAGGAGTGTCAAGCAGAAATGCGTGGCGAACTCCACCATTGAAGCTGAATATGTGGCAGCCTCTGAGGCAACCAAGGAAGCTGTATGGCTCAGGAACTTCATCATGGACTTGGATGTGATTCCTGGTTTGCCCAGATCTATCACAATCTTTTGTTATAACAGTGGTACAGGTGCAAACTCAAAGGAACCACGTGCCCATAAGGCAAGTAAACACATAGAGCGCAAGCACTACCTGATACGAGAAATCGTAAAGCAAGGAGAAGTGGTTGTCGCCAAGATTGCATTAGAGGACAACCTGGCAGATCCTTTCATGAAAGCTCTTCCAGCTAGAGCATTTGATCGACATGTGGAGGATATGGGAGTCAGATGTATGGCAGTGAGAGAACAGGAATAACTTTAAGTATAAGTGGGAGATTGTAAGATGTGTATACTGAAAGACATGAATTTCTTTATATGAACATCTTAGTTTTGAAAAGAGAATCACAACTACGCTAGGTGCCTATTTACATTAGTACATGCATGAAGTCCAATTACTTTGCATTGTAGATAATATGGTGTGTGGTGCCACACGGAAGATCATGTTATCAGTTCCTTGCTTAGTATAAATAGAGGTCCAGAACTGAGATGGAATTGTACAATCTATCGGGATGGTTGTAGTGTAATTAGGTGTGGTTGGTCTTGACCATAGAATTACACTAGTGTGCATTGAGTACATTGAGCAGGACCAAAACCCGAGGTTATCCAATTTATACTGACTCGATAATTAGATAGGACCTCAGATTATATTATGGAGTACGATCTCTTAATCCCGATATAATAACGGACATATATTATTAAATATTATTTCTTTGATTTACTAATGGGCGAGATCTATTCTGTTAGATCGATAGACCCGGTAAGTTGGGAGATAATATTAATAATATGATGTGTCATTGATTATTGACGGAATCTGTGTCCTGGTGAGTCGGGTTGATGATGCCCCCTTGATGAGCTCGAAAGGTTCATCATGCTAAACCCTCCAGGTGGATTTGATCCGGCATGATGATAAGGTCGAGTGGTACTAGTCAAGGACTTAGAGGTTAATTAATTTGAATTATCAGTAATTTAAATTAATTAATGGGCATTCGAGATCTTAAACACGAGGGGATGGTTGACTCGTACTATGTGGAGCCCATATGAAAATTTGGGGGTTGGTGAGGAAGTTCAATTAAGATCCTTTAGTGGAATGGATCTTAATTAATGGATCGGGTTTAGATCCATTGGTGGGCCAAGATCCAACTCCTCCACTTGGTCCCTACCTTAGCCCTATATATACCCAAGGAGATCATTAAACCAAGGCTAATCGATCATCCAATCAACCTAAGGCCTTTCTCTCTTTTCCTCTCAATCTTCTCTCACCTAGGTCACGACAAAGAGGGGTGGAGGGTTTCTCCTTCACTTTTCTTCTTCATCCTTCAACCTCTCGATGAGGTGACCATCACTAGACAAAGGGGGATCCTTCTTCTCCCTTTTGTTGTGGTCGGTGAGCAAGGAAGGATCGCCGATGGCCAGTAGGTGGCGTTGAAGAGGGGGCGGCGGTGGCGGCGCAAGGAGAGGGAAGGAGGTGTTTTTCCGGCCGGTTGGGTAGCATAGAAGGAGAGCTCTCTCCTTCTTCTTCTTCTTCACTTACCTCACGAAGCCTGCTGCCATTCCGGTGAGGGCTGGGTGCCTCACGGTGGTCTGCGGCGCAAGGGTTGAGGAAGGAACGCCGGCGGGTAAACCCTAGGAGCTAGGGTTTTGGTAGGTTTGTGAAGAAAGGATTGTTTGGAGCCTTCGGTGATCTCGGTTTGTGGTAGATCGTCACCCACACGACGTCCACGAAGGGAAGGACATAAGGTAGAAGATCATGAGGTGATCGGAAAGGTATAACTCTTTCCAAGCTCCATTGATTATCCTTATGTCTATGTTTGTGCTATGTTCACTAACTTCGTCATTTCATGTGTGAAAGTTAATTATTTTGATTAGTTATCATACTTAATAATTACCTAACTGGACCCCGACCATAAACAAAAAGCTGGCGATCCACTCGTCGCCTTTTCCGCGGTTGAACGGTCAAGCAAATTACAAGGTTGATTTTGGTAATTGGCCGAGTTGTAATTTGGATCGTTCGATACGGCACGAGATGGTCGTAGGGAGATGAGTCTCCATTCGAATTAATTTTTAATCCATAGACATGGAGAGGTCTCTCGGATCGACCGAGTATTCGCTTAGGAAACCCGCCAAGCCATACCCAACAGAATGAATCTAGCAACTCAGAGTAACTCATCATCGATCTAACCATCTCCATAAGAGTCCTATTCCTTCGCTCCGCCACACCGTTCTGCTGGGGTGTACTAGGTGTTGGATCAAGAAAACACGATAGAGGGGGGGTGAATATCATGAAAACGTTTCAGATTAGAAGTTAAGAGAATACACAGCGGAAATTAAAACAAACACACAGAATGCAAGGATTTTTACTTGGTTCGGAGTCGCGGTGGCTCCTACTCCAAGGCCCACGGTCCTTGACCGTTTACTGCGAGCAATTCTATAATGCGCAAAGTTTTACAAAGATTTGTACAAGAATAGTGCAGTAAAACGAACAAGTTTACTCTTTATTACCGACGCCCGGTGTGGATCGTGCTTCGGAGCGGAGGGTCGTCGTCGGCGCTAAAATCTCGAGATTGGGAGTTTCCGGAGTGGAGCGCTTGAGCGAAGAGCATTGAGGCATTCGAGAGTTGTGTATTGAAGCCTCAAGGGTCGAGCCCCTTTTATAGTGCACCTGGGGGCGTCCTGGACGTTGGGGGCGGCATCCACGTGCCTCTGGATCCGCAAACCCCTATCCGAAACTCGGTCAGCCCTTATCCCTCCAGGATCAGGCTCGGAGCTGACGGGAGCGCCCGGGACACTAGGGGCGCCCTGCTTGACTTGGTCAACAGGCTTCATTGTTGATTTTTGCTTCGGTTCATTTCTTTGTTTGGACTCAGGGCGCCCGGGACCTCCAGGGCGCCCGTCCTAGTGCAGTTTCGAAGCGACTCTTTGCTTGGTTGTTTGCTTTGACCTTGGGGGTGCCCGGGACCTCCAGGGCGCCCTGCCCAGCTGCTGCCCCTCTCCTTTGGGGCGTTCTGAGCTGTTGAAACTCGTTCCTTCGGTCCTGCATCCAGGGTTAGTTCCAAACCAACAAGGTAAGAGTGTTAGATAATTTTTTTTACAGTCGTAGCTGTCTTGGTTCTGACTTCGGGTCTCCAATATGGAACCTTAGGTCGAACCGACGCATACTGTTCCCTCGACGGGGAATGAGTCCTCACCTACTCCTCTCAGGAGAGTTTACCTTTTGCCAACCAGCTCCTCCGGTTGGACTTTTACCCAGCAGCCCTTCACCGGGTTTTCAATTCCTGGTAGTCCTTCGCCAGGTGCCTAGCAGCCCTTTGCTAGGACTTTGTTTCCTGGCAGTCCTTCGCCAGGTGCCTAGCAGCCCTTCGCTAGGACTTTGTTTCCTGGCAGTCCTTCGCCAGGTGCCTAGCAGCCCTTCGCTAGGACTTTGTTTCCTGACAGTCCTTTGCCAGGTGCCTAGCAACCCTTCGCTTGGACTTTGTTTCCTGCACACTTAATGAGCACATTAGATAAAAATAACCTCTTAACTCTTGAACCCTTTGCCATTATCAAAACTCAGGTTTAACTTAGGTGCTGCCTACACCAACAATCTCCCCCTTTTTGATTTATGGCAACCCGGTTCAAAAAGTTAAGTTAATCAACAGATAAGTAGATAAAATACCTAAACTTGATTGCCTCCCCGTGGAAGAAATCTCCCCCTGAGTTTTTCAAAAGTTCTTGGGGTTTGAAAAATTTTAAGTCCAAAAAAACTTTCAGTTTTGTTAACACTTAAAAAAAAATTTAAGAAAAATGTTTTAAGTTTAGAACCCATTTTTCAAAATATTTTGAGTTGGACAATTTTCAGAAGAATTTGAATTTTATACTTAGAAAATTTTCAACCCACCAATGACTTTGAATTAACATTTTGGAGTAAATTTTTGAAAGTAAGTAGGGTTAATGAACATAAGTAGTTAATGAACTTTAGAAATCAGGTAAAGTTAATTTTCAAACTGAACTTAGAAAAGTAAAATTTTCAAAAATGAAGATTTTCAAAAATGAAGATTGGAAATTAAGTAGTGTTGATTTTCAAAAAATGAACTTTGAGAAGTAAAGAACATTACTGAAGGATAGGAGATAAAAGACTTAATACTTTACTTTTTGAAAGATAGGAGATAAAAGACTTAATTTTTGAGAAAAAGACTTTTAGAGTCTTAAAAAGTTTTAGAATCTTTTCTCTCCTTTCCAATCTCTCCCCCTTTGCCATATATCAAAAAAAAATAGCAAAAAAAATTTCATTGATATAAACAGGGTTACATGCTGTACTGAACCAATTCTAAATTTTAAACTGAACTACATCAATTTGAATTTTCTCTTTCGGGTCCTGTCTAACCCAATTAACTACTTACTAACTGTTATAAACAGTAGCTTTTGCTAGGGTTAGTCAAGTTAAGTGATCTGTTTAAGTTAGATTTTCTAAGCTTGACACTTAACCTGATTACTGTTTATTTGGTATTTAGTGCCCCAATTACTGCAGATGCACTGACATAAAGCATCTTGAATTAAGGCAAAGACCTATGCATCTCAACCCATTCTAGGTGATCAATCAAAAGTTCCGTAAGGTGCTTGTGAGATGCTGGCTTCTAGATCTATAGGTGCATGCAGTTTTAGGGTTAGGGCCTAAGCTAAGTCCATTTGAAAAAGCCCTAGTTTTGAAGGGGGTAATTTTGTTTTCTTTAAAAACTAAGTCCAAAAATTATTTTAAAAATGCATAAAGAATATGATTTTTTTGAAAAATTAAGTAAGAACTGATTTTAAACTCAAGTAGTAAAGCAGTTTTTCCAAAAACCAGAAATAGAACAAACCTATTCTACCAAGCATAACCCTAACTTCCTTCTTAGTAAGCTGAACTCAGACTCAGGTAAGGGTTTGGTGAATATATCAGCTAAGTTAGATTTTGAGTCTACATGCTTAAGGACAATCTCACCCCTGGCCATGTGATCTCTTACGAAGTGGTGTTTAACTTCTATGTGTTTAGTTCTTGAATGTTGGATTGGATTCTTAGTTAGATTAATTGAACTTATATTATCAATGTAGACTTGGGTTTGGGTGTAGTTAAGCTGAAAGTCCTTAAGAGTGTGCATCATCCATAAGAGTTGTGCTACACACTCTCCTAAAGCAACATACTCAGCTTCAGTTGTGGATAGAGCTACACAGTGTTGCTTTCTGCAGCACCAACTTACTAGACTATTTCCTAAGAGTTGGCAGCTTCCACTTGTACTTTTTCTATCTAGTTTACAACCAGCATAATCAGAATCCGAGTATCCTGATAGGTCTAAGGTTGAGGTCCTAGGATACCAAATCTCTACATTTAGGGTGCCCTTAATGTATCTATGTATTCTTTTTAGGGCTGCTAAGTGCGTTTCCTTAGCACAGGTTGTTGGGACCAGGTGCATGTTGACATGGATACGGGTTCGTAATTTTAAAATTTAATTACGTGCAGCGGAAGGTTTAGCATAAATAATTTCTCAAATTATTTTAACCACGTATCTAGCATGCAACCTTATGTTGTGGAGACATGATCATACATTTAAAATTTTGCAGAAATTAAACTAATTTACTTAATACCTCGCGTAACTCGTAGAAAGGGACGAGATCCAACCGTAGCGTCCCTTGGAAGCTCCGCCTCTATTCGCATCCACGCCGGGTTTTCTTCGGGATGACTTCGCAAAGCCACGAGTTTCGTGCTGACAAGAACTACTAGATTCTCCAAAGGCACGACAAGAATACCAAGAGAGAGATGAAAAACTAACCACCAAACGAAGAACGGAATCAAGATTCCGGGAGGAAGGAAGGAGTCGCGCGCGCCCGCTTCTTCTTCTTCTTCGGCTTCTTCTTGGTGGTGGAAGCTCATGGCAAAGGGGGAGGGCTCTAGGGCCGGCGGCACTTGAAGAGGGAGAGGGAGAGAAGGAGAGGCTAGGTAAGAATCCTTGATCTTTTGGATTAAATTCCAAGCCTTGCCTTGGTTCCTTTATATAGTAGCCTCTTAATCGCCAAGTCTCCTCTTAACGGAATAAATTTTTCATAAGAAATTTATCTTATAAATTTTTCTATGAATTATTCCGTTATGCCAAGTTTTTATTATAACTTAATTTATAATAAAAACAACCATGTCTCCCCTTTTATTATGGAAAGAAATTTCTTTATATAAATTTCTTTATCATGGTAAATCAATCCATTATTCATTTTATAAAATAAAATAAACCATTCCAAGGTTTATTTTAATTTCCATGATAAATAAATCTCTTTATATAAATTTCTTTATATAAATTTTTTATACAAATTTCTTTATACAAATTTCTTTATCCATAATTTTATAAGACAAACCACGCGCGGTTTATTTTATAAATTTGAACCAAACAATTTGGTTCTTCCCTCTTATTGTGGCCGGCCAAACAAAGAGGGTGGGGACCCTCTTTGGCCGGCCAAACCCAAGCTACGATATCACGAACTAAACTCATTTAATTCGTTCAATAAGTCTTCAAAAGACTTAGCCATTTTATGCTTCCGATGCGTCTCTGAAAAATTCAGATTCGACTTATCTCTCTTGATCGGAAAATCCAATTTTCAACTCGTTTTAAATCCCTCGGACTACTCGTAGTGCGTGTGACTAAATAGGCTTTCAATTTATGTTGGCCGTCTATAATTAACCAATTATAGAACGATCATGAGTGACACCTAGTAGTACATCTTGATCCCCAATTAATCGAAAGATCAACGGCTGACCTCAGAAACTATTCTGAAACCCTTTAGCAGCTTTAATGAATCGTGCCTCATTCCCTTCACCATCTTATACCCACTTGGTTAAGGACATGGTCTATGTGTGTCAGTCCCCACTAGGCTGACTACGTCACACTTAGCCCAAGTAACGTTCTCTCATCCTACAGATTCTAATTACTCTAATGTATTTAAGAGATTCATACTCTGAATATGTCATGCTCTGGCCAGAGGCTTCGAGTAACAATCCGACGATAGACCTTTGGTATACATCCCCTCGCAAGGAGTGGTGAATCCTTTGTAGGCTGTTCAAACATCTTCGGGCACTTCGGCTTATACCCAACCATCCTGGGTCCACACCTCCTTGGAGATGCTTGCTTAAGATGTTAAAGTATAAGTCTTCATGACCAAGATGACTTGAACACCGCAAGTCAAAGGAACATCGCACTTAAGCTGCAGTAAGATCTTCACTGACATATCTATATGTAGATTACCATATGAAGTCTTACAGCTAGCCACTCCAATGAACTAGTTCCCTTAACTAGCATTCATGTTTATCTCTGGACATCCCAATGTCACCAGCCAGTGAGAATCAGCTGATTAGAGAATAACTCATGCTACTCTCAACAGAATTGATAGTGTCCGTATTTATCAATTCATCGACTAGGGACAATTTAAATTTCACAATTGCACATGTAGAGATAATCATAGTTGTGAATTCATCACAAATTCTCTCATGCTGTGAATTGTATTGCAGACATTCAGTAAATGAGTTTAAGATCTCAATCAAATACACGAACATGTATACTCAAATAGTGAATATTCATTTATTAAAGTAAATGATTACAATCATAAGGCGATTTCCTTAGGACACTTCTCTCATATTACTAACAAACTCCCACTTGGCCTAATGTCAATCGCTACGGTATCCAATACCACAGGCTCTAACATGGCCCTCAAACTTGCTTTGAGGCAAGGCCTTAGTTAAAGGATCCGCTAAATTCCTTTCAGTGGGAATTTTCTCAATTTCTATATCATTCCTACTTATAATCTCTCTGATCAGATGATAGCGGCGAAGCACGTGTTTGGATCGTTGATGAGACCTTGGTTCCTTTGCTTGTGCAATAGCTCCATTGTTGTCGCAGTAAACTGGTATTGCTTCATCAATGGTTGGAACCACACCAAGTTCCGAGACAAACTTCTTGATCCAGACTGCTTCTTTTGCTGCTTCCGAAGCCGCAATATATTCCGCTTCCGTGGTAGAATCCGCTACAGTGTCTTGCTTGGAACTCTTCCAACTTATTGCGCCTCCATTCAAAGTAAATACATATCCAGACTGAGATTTGGAGTCATCCTTATCTGTCTGGAAACTGGCATCTATATACCCACGTATTACCATATCTCCTTCTCCATATATTAGGAACACATCCTTAGTTCTTCTTAAGTACTTAAGGATTGTCTTGACAGCCGCCTAATGATCTATTCCTGGATCAGACTGGTATCTGCTCGTGACGCTCAGAGCATACGATACATCGGGCCTAGTACATAACATAGCATACATGATAGAACCTATCACGGATGCATAAGGAATCTTATTCATGCAAATCCTCTCGTCTTCTGTGCGCGGACACATAGATTTTGAAAGGTTGATCTCATGCCTGATGGGAAGGTAACCTTTCTTGGATTCCGACATGCTAAACCTTTTTAGCACTCGGTATATATATGTAGACTGCGAAAGACCAAGCAACCGTTTTGATATATCTCTATAGATTCTAATCCCAAGGATATAGGTTGCTTCTCCCAGGTCTTTCATGGAGAAAGTTTTGGACAACCAAATTTTAACCGACTGTAAGACTGATATATCATTTCCTATAAGCAATATGTCATCGACATATAGTACTAGGAATATGACTGCACTCCCACTAACCTTCTTGTACACACAAGGTTCGTCAGGATTTTGTGAGAAATCAAACTCTTTGATTGTCTCATCAAAACGGATGTTCCAGCTCCTGGATGCTTGCTTCAGTCCATATATGGATCGCCGAAGCTTGCATATTTTAGTTTTGTCAACCGATGTGAAACCTTCAGGTTGTATCATGTATACATCCTCAAGCAGGTTTCCATTAAGGAAAGCTGTTTTCACATCCATTTGCCATATCTCATAATCATAATGAGCTGCTATGGCCAGGAGCATCCGAATGGATTTAAGCATAGCTACTGGCGAATTGGTTTCGTCATAATCAATTCCTTGTTTCTGATGATATCCTTTTGCTACTACTCTAGCCTTAAAGGTAACATCATTACCTTCCATGTCAGTTTTCTTCTTGAAAACCCACTTGCACCCTATGGGCTTAATCCCTTCAGGTGGGTTAACCAAGTCCCATACTTGATTTTCGTACATGGAATCCATTTCTGACTTCATGGCTTCAAGCTATTTGTCCCTTTCTGAACTTTTCAGAATATCTTCATAACTGATAGGTTCGTCATCACTTATGAGTAGCACGTCGTTCGATTCACTTATGAGAAATCCGTATCTCTCTGCAATATTGCGTGTCCTATCAGACTTACGAAGAGGTGGTGTTGTTTTAGGTTCAACTGATAGCTCATCATTATGAGTTATTGGTTGTGGGTCTAGACTAGGTGTCTCTGTAATGTCTATTGGAGTTTCTTGAACTTCATCAAGTTCAATGCCACTCCCACTGTTTTCTTGTAAAAGAAATTCCTTTTCCAGAAATACAGCATGCCTTGAAACAAACACCTTTTGTTCCAAGGGATGATAGAATTGGTAACCCTTCGTTTCCTTAGGGTATCCAATAAATAGACATTTATCAGACTTAGCATCCAATTTGTCTGATACAGTCCGCTTCACATAAGCAGGACAACCCCATATCTTAAGGTGAGTTAAGTGAGGTTTCTTACTATTCCACGTCTCATATGGAGTAGTAGAGACTACCTTGGTCGGGACTCTGTTTAGCAAGTAAACAGCTGTCTTAAGTGCATAGCCCCAAAAGGATTTTGGAAGAGTTGCATGATTCATCATGGATCTAACCATGTCCATCAAGGTTCGGTTACGCCTCTCAGATACACCATTATGCTGTGGTGTATATGGCGGAGTCCATTGAGACAATATCCCATTGTCCCTAAGATAATCTTGAAACTCTTGACTTAAGTATTCACCACCCCGATCGGATCGAAGTATCTTAATACTTTTGCCAAGCTGTTTCTCTACTTCATTTCTGAACTCTTTGAATTTCTCAAAAGCTTCAGATTTGTGTTTCATCAAGAACACATACCCGAATCGTGAGTGATCATCGATAAAGGTAATGAAGTAGCTATAGCCTCCTTGTGCAAGAGTTGACATTGGTCCACATACATCAGTATGTATTAGACCAAGCAATTCTCCCACTGGATTACCTTTTCCGGAAAAGGGTAATTTGGCCATCTTGCCTTTTAAGCATGATTCGCATGTATCAAATGAACCGGGTTCAAATGATTCCAGAATTCCACATCGGTGTAATTTGGTCATGCGTTTCTTACTTACATGGCCAAGACGACAATGCCATGTATAGGAGTCTATTCGATTATCTATTCGAGCACGTTTGTTGCTAACTTCGATATTGAAAACGTCACCGGATAAATCTAACGTGTAGATACCATTGCACAAAGTTCTGGTCCCATAAAGAACACCATTTAAAGTTATGTAACAACAATTGTTACTAAAAGTTAAATGATAACCCTTTTCATTCAAACATGAAATAGATACAATGTTCTTTATTAACGAAGGAACAAAATAACAATTATCCAATTCTAAGACACGTCCAGTAGGGAGCTTTAGCAAATATGTTCCGATGGCAACAGCAGCAATCTTTGCTCCATTTCCAACTCGCAAATTCGCTTCTCCCTTGACGAGTCTTCTTCTATTCCTTAGCCCCTGTATGTCATTACATATATGTGAGCTACACCCAGTATCAAGTACCCAGGTGGTTGAGGAAATAGAGTGACATTCAATAACGAAGATACCTGAAGAGGATGGGGCATCGGATGCCTTCTTCTTCAAGGACTCAAGATAAACCTTGCAGTTTCTTCGCCAGTGACCCTCCTTGCCACAGTGATGGCAAGTGCCTTTTGGTGTCTTTTCAGTCTTTTTGGCCTTTTTCTTCTTTCCCTTATTCTGTTCTTTGGCCTTCCTCTTAGAACCTTTCTTTGAGGAACCAACTAACAGTACCGTCTTTTGATCCTGCTTCACAAAAGGCTCTACAGTCTTCAGCAGGTTGAGCAACTCAGGAATGGTAGTCTCCAGCTTGTTCATCTGATAGTTCATCACAAATTGTGAATAACTTTTGAGCAAACAATGCAGAATTAAGTCAATACTTAATTCATGATCCATTGCAAAACCGAGTGTGCCCAGTCGCTCAATGTACCCCAACATCTTCAACACAAACTGTGAGATAGAAGTGCCTTCCTGCATTTTAGAGGTGAAGAGGAGTCTGGAGACCTCGAACCTTTCGGATCTCGCATGCTCGTCAAATAACTCATGAAGATGGAAGATGATGGTATAAGCATCCATATGCTCATGCTGCTTTTGCAGCTCAGGTACCATAGTAGCTAGCATGATGCAACTCGCAAGTTCAGAATCGGTCACATGTTTTGATAGGCCACTAACTGGTCTGGAGTTGCATTTTCTGGAAGACGGTTGGGAAGTTGATCTTCAAGGACATAAGCAAGCTTCTCTGCCTTGAGGACTATCCTCAGGTTTCGAAGCCAGTCCATGAAGTTTGGCCCAGTCAGTTTATTGGTGTCCAAAATGGAACGCAAATTCAGAGAAGACATGATCGAGTGATTATCCTAGAAATACAAATTGAGCTTATGTGAGAAGAATGATAAAGAATGCATCAACATACATTAATTAAATCCTATTTATTTTTCGAATTGAATAACCCTTTTTATCAATTCGGGAGATCGTAGGAACACCTCCAAATAGGTTGATATCCAACCATAGATAAGAACAACCATGGCTGTGGCCATCAAGTTATTCTTAGCTATGAAGGTAGGTAATTATACCGATTACATATCACATATATGTAACTATCACTTTATGCTATCAACTAATTGAATGTTTGCATAAATCATTGGGTTGTTAACTCATTAACAAGTATGCAACATTATACATAGCACCCAACTGCACCTCTCTTTACATCGACCTTGGCTGTGGCACAACAAATCGATGCTCCAAGCTAAGGCTGACCCATTAATCAAGAAATAGTTTTAATATGGTTGGAGCTCATTCAACCGTTTAGTCAGGCTTGGATGTGTCCAACAACCAAAACTAAGGATTGACTCTGACTCCAACTATATTAATCATAAACTAATTCCATGGTTTGAACATGTTGAGGTTCAAGCCGGGCATGGATGTGTCCATCAACCCAAACGAGAAACAAAACTCCGGTTCTAACCATATTAATGGAAGGTGTTGCCTTAATATTTTGTAAGGGTTTTGGGTCTCATCCTTTCTTTCTAAGCACATTCATGACATATAATTATGTCATGTACTAACGATTTTCTTAATAAAGTATGTATGTGACTTAATTTATCAAGTCTCATTAATTGAATTAGGAACCGGGTTTCCTAATTCTAATTTCATACTTTATTCAAGGAATTGTTTTGGGAAACAATTTCCTAAATTGTCATAATCAATTTCGGAAATAATATGTTTAAGACTTTGATTTCTCTAAATCAAATCTTATTAAATTAAGAGACAGATTCCCTTAATTCAACCACATATTATTTTCATGAAAATCTTATTTAAGAAAACTCTATAGAAAACCATTTTCATAATTAATTTTGGAGACAACAATATGTAAGAGCATCACCTCTTAAATCAAATAAGGAAATTATCATTTGAGAATCACCTCAAAATTTCCAAGATTTGATTACATATTTTATTTATGGATTTATTAATTTCAACAAATTATTTTCTTTGGGTGGCTCCCTGAGGCTCAGATACCCGAAAAAAAAGAATTTGTTGTAAATCTAATTTGGTCCGCTCCCCGAGGCGTAACCAAATTAAACATGACAATTTTATTCAAAATAGGAAATTAAATTACAACAACTAACTTTAAATTGGACGGCTCCCCGAGGCTCAATCCAAAATAAAGAATTTTGTTAATAATTTAAAACCAATTTGAATTTAATTGTCAATTAATAATCCATAAATTTGTCTAGACTTCCTTGAAAGAAAGTGTCCAAAATTGCGAGATTTCATAATAGGTTTTCAGAATAATTGTAAGTTTCTGGTACAAAGAAAACTTACATATTTCCAAAATTGGAAAATTTCCAAAATAGAAAATTTCCAAAATTGGAAAGTTTCCAAAAATGGGAAGTATTCACAATTATCATAAAATTTCAGAAACTAGGATATTTCAAAAGTTTGCGAAATTTCATGAGGATTTCCAAACGTTGAAATTCCTAAATCTAAAATTTATCATAATTGGAAAGTTTCCATAATTGGAAAATTTTCCAAAATTGAGATCATGACAAAGTTTTTCGTAAAACAATTATATGATTATGTCGAACACTAACCGGCTCTGATACCACTGTTGGACTGGTGCATGTTGACATGGATACGGGTCGTAATTTTAAAATTTAATT
>JAGFNQ010005160.1:501495-619820 GCA_024364735.1 Boesenbergia rotunda | reverse complement strand
AAATATCATTATAAATTAATTATTTATTTGTTTAATTAATTATTAATTTAAATAATATATATTTAAAATAATAAAAAAATCAGAATATTAATTAAACATTAAAAATAATATATATATATATCAGAATATAAATCAGATTTATTAGAAATTTTTAAAATTATTTTAGATTTTTTTAAAAAATATATATATTTTTTAAAATTTTTAAATTTTTTTATAGAATTTTTATATAAAATGTAAAGATGTAAATTAATGTAGAATATTAATTAATAAATTTTGGGGTTATTTAAGGAATTATTTAAATTAATTAAATAAAAAAATTGAAATCGCAGCGGTTGTGAAACCGCCCGAGGCGCCCCGTGAGGTCTCCAGCGCTTGCAGAACTTCCGACGACGCCTCCGACGGCGCCGAAAGCGTCCTGCAACGCCTCCGGCGCCTTGGGTTTATTAAGGAATAGTTTAAACTAATTAAATAAAAAAAATGAAATCGTGAGTGGTCACGAAACCACCCGCGACACTACAGGCGCCAGAGACACCCCAGCCGTGAGCTCTACGGTGCATGCGGAAACTTCCGATGACACCTTCGGAGCCGCCGGAAGCGTCCGGCAATGCCTCCGTCGCCGCCGGAAGCCTCTCGCTACCGCGAGGCTGCAGGTGCCGGCGCTGCCCGGCAAGGCCTTCGTCGCTTGCGGATGCTTCTAGGAGGAAGCCTCTGGCGACGCCTCTAGTGCCACCAGAAGCGCCCCACGACAACTTCCGGCGACGCCTCTAGGACACCAAATCGCGTGTCGCCCGCAAGCTAGTTTTGCTCCGTGAGAAGAACGGTAAAAACCGCCCGTGCCAGGCGGCACGGAACGATATTACAATCCATGTCTTCATTAATTAGCATTATAAACCATTTTGAATTTCAAGATTTTGAAAAGATGTCTTTACAAAATCTTTGAAAATATTGACCAAGGTAAATGGATAGTCACAAGTTAGAAGCTTCCACAATATTGAATAACAGACTACAATAGAGATCAGAAGCAGAGATGTTCCTGAGTACAAGGTTATTATTTCTACAAGTGATCAAAACTAATGGAACGGAAATATGAAAAACTACTATCTCACAAGAAGAAGATTCACCATGGTTTAGGTTTTTTTTTTAGAAAATCGAGAATAACTTAAATACCTGTATCACACAAGAGACAAGGTTTGACCTTTGCATTTCTGGAATTCCGTCTGCAGCCATTTCCTTCAAAAAGTAATCTTCTGTATATAGCCTGTTAGAAATGAGAAAAATAAATAAATAAAACCAGCAACACTGTGAGCATGGGGTGGTTAAATCGGCATGGTGCAACAAGTATATATTTGTTGTGAGTAGATTAAACCTACCATAACTTTTCTTAGCAGAACTTGAACGATGCAAGTTATTTTTCTAGACATAAGAGAATGCTAGAATTGTAAGTCACTGCTTCATCAGAAACGCTAATGCAGATAGGAGAAAAGGTAGTGACATATGCTAAGGCATTTGATTAAGTGGTCGGCATCAGCCGGTGAGTGAGGTGGAATAGGAATATTATTTCCTTTGCTCAAGCATGCTAGGTACAGCTGTAACAAACCAGCAACCAACTCTCTTTACGCCAGCTGAACGCCTGTACAACATCAGCCAATGCTACTTCAGAAAAAGAAAAAAGAAAGAAGGAACAAAACTGAGTTCTGAAACAAGTGCTTGAAGATGAGTTATGAAAGTTGGTTTGGATTGGTGATCTTCGACTTATAAAAGAGCCCCCGTTACCTCGAATTACAATAGGTGGAAAGCAAAGGGACACTTAGAAAACCTATAGAATATTACCACGTTAGAAGATTGACACCGATGCTAAATAAGGTGGAATTATTGTACATACAACCTTTGTAGCCCCTCTCTGCTTATACATAGGTATTACTAAGGAATCTGAACTATGGAATATTACAAATACAACCCTACGCCTTATATATTTACATATAAGCCCCAAATGAGCCCATAGCAAAACCAATGATGCTATAGACACACAATTTGCACCCTGAACTTCTACCACTTAAAGAAAAGGTTAGTACTCCACAATAGATACGTTAACAGTGAACCAAGAAGGGGTTTATGTATCATAAGAATACAACATGAAGAATTTCCTAGGATGAAAACGTATTTAAGGAAATGATCATATGCAATGATCAGCGCAAACAAAATAGGATGGAGAAAACAGATTCTAGAAGATTAAGAGACCTAGTTCCTCAAATCCTGGCAGAAAAGATTCCACAGTAAATCTGATAAACAGCAAATGCCAAATGGAACAGCTACTGAATGAAGATAGCAGAAGATAAATTTGGAAACTCAGAGATAAATCCAACATCTGGAAGCAAACAAAAGAGATCAGACTTGAAAGAACGGCAGATCCAACAGAGAACTAAAAATTCCAGCTTCTTTGCAAGGTAGATCATGAATCTGTGAGGAACACAGCAGAAATTGAATAGGAGGCTGAAAATTGTGAACCACTAGCAGAAATTGCTAGAAGTTGTAGATTGAACACAAATTGAGAACATGAAACCTACAGGTTGTTCACATGTAAATTATGCAAATAAGGCATTTTATAGAAACTCCAGCTAAATGCATCAACTTCTATGATAAATTATACAAATATAGAATATATTGTTTAGTTGTTTAGATTTTTAATTGAATTAAGAGTCAGGATGGTTAAAAAATTGATGTGCTTGTGTTTTACCTAAAGCATTTTCCAGGTCGTACTCTTCCAGCTCGACCTGCTCTCTGCCGTGCAGAAGCTTTAGATATTGGTGTCACGACCAAGCTCTCAATGTCAGAAACCTAATAACAAGCATGTCAGAACAAATCTCAAATAAAGAAGTATATTTTCTTAATGAAGTCAAATAAGTACCAATCAATTCTTGAAATGCACACTTCTCAAACAAAAAAAAAAACACTGCTGAATTGAATACATTTGGAAAATGAATTAATAAAATAATGGAACGTTATAAACCAATCATTAGAACAAAGATGAGGTGATAATTAGCACAGATCAGGCATTGGAAATCTTGCGTAGGTTTAGAAAGTTGTGAACTGGGTGATGGCGGTGGAAAAGCAAATAGAATGTTATACTGTTTCAACTGCAGCAATACATTGACATCATTGGTGATACATGAATGATATCAACAGTAATAAAATGCTTTGATGGCATGAGTGTATACCATTGTATCAAACATAATTAATTGTGTTTATACTTTCTATGAGGTAACATGGTACATGCATACAAAATTAGGTCCAACAATATATTTATAAATACATCGCCAATTACTATCAGATGAGAATCCAAGTTGCCACATCCTCCATATTTAGAGTAGCTATATTCCTTATCCTTAATTGACTCAAAATAAGCAAATGACGTTTTACTAGAAACTGTATCTCAATTGTGTCATTATTGCTCAGCGCTTTCTCCAGTAGCCAATCCTATTTTCTTTTTCAAACATACTGAGATATTCACTTTAACTGTATTGCAGAAACAAATAAAGATGCAATTTGGTGTGTGCCTATGGTATATCTAAATTTGCTTTTTTTCCACCCAAATTAAGATATGGAATGGAGTATCACCTAACTCGTTTATTTCTTGGATGGTTGGATTATTATAAAAATATTGCCTTAATACCAAGGCCTGTTTTAATATGAACACTATACCAATTCACATCAATTGTTGTATGCTATCAAACTTATACCTAATTTCAACTTCATTAGGCCTCCTATTGAGTCAAAGTGAATAGTTGGAGAGACGACTACTACATAATCAGTTGTTTGCAACCATGGTATAAAATACCGAGTGAGTCGTGCCAATCAGCACAGGCAGAATTTACCGTTCCGCTAACACAACACGAGTTTGCAACCGCAAGGCCATTGTGACCTCGCAAGGTCATGGATTTCTTTTTTTCATTTTTTATGTTTTTTATACAGTTAATTTCATTTCCTTTCCCTCTTTTAATTTTTTTTCCCCCCTTCATCCATTAATTCTTTTTCCTTCATCATCATTAATTGTTTTCCCTCCTCCATCCGTCTATGAGGGTAAAGAGAGAGAAAAAGTCTTTTACCTCTTCCAGGATGGCTAATTTTTTTTTTCCTCCATCCGTCCACGAGATAAAAAAAAAGGCAACCTAGTGCATGAAGCTCCCACCATGCGGGGTCCCAGGGAAGGGTCTATTGTACGCAGTCTTACCCTACTTTGTAAGAGGTTGTTTCCAGGACTCGAACCCGTGACCTTTTAGATTACAAGGCGGCAACTTTATCCGTCCATGAGATAAACAATGGAAAATAAATCTCATAAAGGATATTAATTTTTTTCTCTCATTCATCTATCCACAAGGTAAAGAGAAGAAAATCACTCTACGATGGAGCAACCAGATTGTTAGGGAAAAAATTTACAAAATAATATACTATAATTTATAACCTTATAAAATATATTACTATGAATTAAATTATTGTATATATAAATTTGATCTAATTTTAAACTGATCAAAATAAATTCATATTAAATTCAGTTTAAACCTACTTAATCCTACCATGTCTACTTAGTGGATTTCAGTTAACTCTAAATTGACTTTTACTCAATAAGCATCAAACAATTTACAAGATAATATCAAAACTTGAATTCAATATTTAATATATGAAATATAACCCAATAACAAGCATCTATAACAATCAAATATTAATGGAAAAAAATAATTAATATATTTAGATTTAAAAAGTACTAAAATTGCATCAACAGTGCACGATACGCTATTGAAACCATATTGTTACCGTCATAAAATGAAACTTCCTCACATTATTGTTGCAATTGAAATCGTAGTCGAGAGTCATTTTACACCCTTTGACAACAATCACCCATTGTGTCTTGGTTTATTATAATAAAGTAAATGCAACGGAGTCACCATGAGTGGTCTTGAATGGAGGGTGCAATTGAATGACCACGGGCAAAGGCAATGTCAATGGATTCACCACGGAAGAACACAATTGAACTGATGCCTTCATCATTGAGCTACTTTGCACGTAATCTAGGAAGTCACCAGCAAGAAAAGAAGAGACAAGGTAGCGTGATGTTGCATGTTATCCAGAGAAGAGAACCAAGGGGTTTGGCAACTAAGAGGTTGGGAAAGATCTACATGAGAGTAGACCAAACAACTAAACAACCAAGATTTGCACAATCACATAGCAAGCATCATAGAGAAATGAAGGTCTCAACAAGCAGAGGCATTGTCACTTGGTAAGGCTCAAGCTAAACTCGAATTGATCTTAAGAGAACTTTAGAAGTCAAATCTCGATAAACTTAATCTCCAAAGATGACACGAAATGATCTTAAGAGAACTTTAGAAGTCAAATCTCGATAAACTTAATCTCCAAAGATGACTTGTCAGAGTTGTGGGGATCACACTTGCGGTTGAATGACCTTGCAGTTATGTGCACAAGTGGCAATGTGAAGTCGCAACTATGGCAAATCATTGAGTTTATGGAGAATAAATTTAATGTAGTAGAGCAAAACATATGGATGGGGAGTAAGGGAAAGACGAAGCGTTGGTCGACAAAAAACAATAGCAAAGTTGATGAATTTTAGTAAAGAAGGTGATGTGGAGTAATATTATGATTTGAAATCTCATACCGTGTTGAGCAAAACGGTTGAAATGTATCATTCGATAAACTACTAAAACAAGATATTACTTGGCACAAGCAATTTCTCATACTCTCATGTGACATTATGTAAATAATCGAGACACCCATGGCATACTAAAAATATAGATTCAAAGGAATTGAAATATATTGTTAATTTTTCGGAGTTTGTCTCCATACAAGATAATGTTAAAATGTATCATTTTTAGATAGAAAACAAAATTTAAACTTAAGATTACAACTATCTAATATTCTTTTTCTTTATTTCCTTTCTCCTTCCACCTCTAATTTTGCACCAGCACCATAGATCAGAATGTTGACATAATACTAAAAAACTATCATTCCTACCAAAGATTGAAACTTCGGTAGGGTTAAGATTTTGAACCGTAGGTAATATTGTAGGTGATTGAGCAAAAAAGTGATTTAATGATGGGGCTATGGATGAAGTTGTGGTGAACATGCAAAGTTGTTGGACGTGCAAAGAGGAATTATAATAAAAAGATGAATTAGTGCAAGGGGATGACAGAGTATCAAAAGCCAAATTAATAACTCAACCTTGATATCAAATGAAACATAAAATCGCTCTGATACCAAATTGATGAAGTACCAACTCAAAACAAACTCATACTGAGAATTGATATCAAATTGACAATATGTAGGGGAAATTATCACACACAAAATGAGAGGATCTCATATAGAGATTAAACAAAGTGAATTTTATTACTTTAATAAGAAAATATATTTAAAATTACCCACTTTTATAGATTGACGAAATAAACAAATCAATGTTAAATGGCGGTGGAGGCGGCCGCCTAGGCGGCGCCTAGGCGAGCGGTGGACCTCCACCGCACCACATTTTTTGAGAGGTGACCGTCAAAGTCAACGTAGGTTAAAAAACTTGATTTTTCCACCTCCTTCCGCCTTGAACAGCTGCTGCCGCCGCAGCAACAAAAGCTGGTCTCGCGACACGTCCAGGCTTGTTGTCGAGCTCGGGCGATGCTTCCAGGCCCATCGCCAAGCTCGCGCAACGGATCCAGACTTGTCATCAGGCCTAGGTGACGGGTCTAGACTGATTGTTGCGCCGAGCAATGGGTATGGACACGTCACCGAACTCGGCGACATGTCCGACGTTGAAGGCGAAACGCTGAACAACCGCATTGGTTGTTTTTTTTATCTTAGGATTTAATGATAACTTTAGATTAATAATTTTGAAACTCCTAACTATAATTGTGATAATTTAAATAGCCTTAATTAAAACATAATAAAATTATCCTATTAATTTAGTGTGTGTGTATATATATATTTAAAAATAATAATTTTTAAAAATATATATTTAGATTAACTTTTTATTTTTAGTTAACATAATTTATAGAAGTATTTAAAAAAATGGATTCTTCATTTAATTATTGAAATTTAATGGCAGAGAATGAATAGTAAAATAATATTATGTATAAAAATAGTAAAAAAAATTCAACCGCCTAAACAGCTAAGGCGGTAGTGGTAGCACCCGGCCACTGCCTATCGCCATTCAGAACACTAAAACAAATATAAATTAAACTTCAATCAAAACTACTTAAACCCTAGAATAAACAATTACCAACTTTACACTCTTCGTTAAAAAATGTATTCTTCTAAAAAGGAGATGTTACCAAAATAAGCTCTTAAAAATTTTAAAACTCCTTAAAAGTTAAAACTATATTCTTATTCTTATAGTAAACCATGCCACAATTACAAGAAGAAAGGAGTCCCTCATACCATTCATTAACCTAGGTCATGACCTCTATTAGTAAGAACAACTCATACACCCAACATTCCCTATTATATGGAAAAATGGAGTTTCCATGCTGAAACAAAGAGAAAAAAAAAAGGAATGATCATTATGACGCTAAAATAGCTAACTCCTATGTTCTAAGGCATATTGTTGCAAAAAATAATAATAATAATAATAATAAATAAAAAAGAAAAAAAACAAAATACCACTGTACTCAACATTGAAAACTTGTTCCAACACCAGTTAAATTGTCAAAACCCAATTGCCAAACATTAGTTCATGTGGTGAAGAAAAAGGTAATACAAAACACAACTAACATGAGCATGCAAAATATAGTATTACAAGATCGAAGCATAATAATAAATAACTAGATTGTAATTTATAGAACAGAATTTGTTTAAAAGTACGAGCTGAAATTTAAAGAAATCAACTAATGTCATGGCAAAATAACTATTTGTCAAAAGAATGAAACAGTAGAATGTCATGTTGACCATGCAATTCACATGAATAAAAGACAATAATATGTACATTTTTATGAATGTGAGATAACATCCTATATATTATTTTATGAGTCAGCATTAATGTACTCCATTACCAATACTCTTTTATTAAATAGGATACTTTTGTGCTTTTATAGTTTAGGATGTAAAAATTATTCCAAATAAGACAAGGAATTTCTAAAATCAATTTTACTATCTTTTATACGAACCTCATGGTTCATTAAAAAGATTAAAGACACTAATCTCAATTTGACAACATTGCTTGAGATAGCTCAAGTTCCTCCAATGAATAAGAGGAACACGTAAGCAAATCAAATTCACATGGGAAATGTAAATTTATAAATGTGGATGTTAGAGTGGCCTAATTACTTATTTAAGTTATATTCTGACAATTGCAATTGTTCCTTAATCCCATATATTCACCCTTCACATGGAATACTACTCACATTTTCATCAAAATCATGCATGAGAAATTAAAAAATATCTACCGGATTGTAAAATCGTTGCTTAGAGAATCCACTATCAACAACATATACAACACCCTGCATGAACAAGTGAAGAAAGTCAAGCCATCATTCTATCAAATAAAATAAGAATATGATGGTACCTCTAGAGTCAATGAAGTCTCTGCAATATTAGTTGATATAACAACTTTCCTTTTCCCCCTTGGAGTAGGAGCAAAAACAAGGTCCTAAATGCAAAATTAATGTCATATTGATGATCTTCAGGGTTAGACAACCATTATAGCAAGTGCTTATTCATACAAGCTGGTTTTCTGAATAATCTATAATAGTTGATATCCAATAATTACCTGGTCAACACGTGAAAGCCCCGAAAATAGTGGCAAAATCAACAGCCCTAGGCACGGCTAAACTTGAATTAATAAAGTTTGTAAATACACTTAAAAATTTCCAAACAAAAAAAAGACGAGCATTGCATAATTAACTGCAAGCACAAAAGTATGCCACCATTTTTCTTGGGAAACATCATTTACAAACAGGATAACACCGAATAAAAATTGCTGTTAGTACTTGAATAGCAAAGTTTCCTTGATCATTGGATACATTAGTGGAACAGATAACATCAACTAGTTAACTATTGCTCTCATCAATAGTCAACCAAGAAATTGGTTTAATCTAGAAGAGGTTGCAACTCATGGAAACATGCTCTCCCCTTCTCTTCAGCTGACACGTCATACAAATATTTGATGCTTGTACCAAAAACTAATGTTGCCAAGGAATTAGCCACGACATGGGTGGCAAAGGGATCAAATGGTTTCAGCATTCTGTAATTTTTTGATGATACCATGCTTGTTGCATCACTGAGGAGAAAGACCTACAACACGTGAAAATAATTCTGCTGGTCTTCATTTCTTTTAGTTAACCAAACATCAACTTTAATAAACCTTCATTAACTTCTTTATGAACATAAATGGTGCAAAAGAGGAACCCTGGGGCTATGGTGCAGCGGTAGGGCCACTAGTCGCTATCCCAGGCATCCACGGTTTGATTCCTAGCTACGACGTATTTTGCAGGAATTTTTCCTCCAAATGGGGCGCGAACCCTGGGACGCTGGGCTCCTAGACCGCCCACTGCGAGCACTTCCCGATTTATCCTGGTGACCGGTGGGAAATTCCCGTGGGGCCGGGCCGGTCACCCCGAGTTCTGCTACCTAGTCAACACATAAATGGTGCGAAAGAAGAATCAATGCTATTTCTTTGAATTCTAACTTCGAGTTCTCTAGTAATTATTCTAATTTGGTTTGTTGTTTTTTAATTTACTTAGTTTTCATTAGGATAATTGTATTTCCTGAATTTCTTAGTCTTTATTAGCATCGAATCTATATAACAAGTGTCAGTCTTATGTATCTTTCAGCTTGATAAATAAAAATTGTTTATTAATGTTTGCGTGCGGTTCTTTTTCTCTATATGAACATTTATCCCTTTGCTTTCCATTTCATCCTAATTTCCAAACAGAATTAAAATTGGTATTGTAGCAATTGATATCAGAGCATTCTTGCCCTACATGAATTGGTATCAGAGTGGATTCCTACACTACTTGATGCTTGGCCTTCCTTTATATCTCTTCACCATCCATCCAACACCTCTTTCGCACCATGTTATACATCAAATCAGGTTACAACAATCACCAGTGAAGTGGTAGAACCAGTGAAAGAGTCGCTGCCAACTCCACCTCGTCATCTCCAGCCCTCATTTCTACAGTCCATCACTGCCTTCTTCTGCTTCATCAAGCTCCCATTGTTGTTCTGCCAGGATAGACGCTTCTTGACAACCTCCACCTGGACGCGCTTGCTACAAGAACACCATGCAAATCCTACATATCAAAGCCTCTGCTGCCTTCTGCTTCGATGTGCCACCACCAGCAAAACTAAACACCAGCAGTCTGATCACCCTGCCTACAGGGATAACACAGACCATTCTGCCAAAGATCCTAGAAGGGCATCAGATCTATTGCAAGACACAATCTTCTTGTTACAAGTTCAATATCAAACTAATATAAATGAATTTTCTTTTTTAAAAATTACTTTTGTTTAATTTGCTAGATTGTTTAAATTGTATTTAATTAATTTTTCTCACTTATAGCATATCATTTTATATCAAAAAATACAAGATAAGCATAATGATTTCTTATTTAGTTTGATTGTCATCAACAACTTATGCATGAACTTAAGATAATTTAGTTTGATTGTCAAAAAATACAAGATAACATATGCATAATTTTGTTTACTTGCACCTTTGTTTTCATTATCCTTCATCATGATTTTGTCAGTAACCTTAATTTGTCAAATTGTGGTAATTTTCTAATCATCACTATTTGTCAATATATGTAGATTGGTCCACGAGAGAAATGATCCAACTTCCACCAAATCCATAATAGATGAGAGACAAACCCAATTATCATTCGAAAGATAGCTTAAATCCTGACAATTACAACTGATCATCAAAATAGTCATCTACACTTATAACTCCATGAATTACATGCATATTCACACAAAGTTAAATTATCCCATGTTTAGATATGAGCCAATTTATTTCCATGAGAATATTGATCAACATTGGCCTAAATAGGACATTCTTATGCTTGATAGACAATTAGATTTATAGATTGATTACTTAACATTGAAAATATTTTTAATTGATTAAATGAGAATAATTTTCCAATAATAAATTTGTTGCTCTATTAGCAAAGTGCCCGATACCACCATTATATGACACACACAAGACTCATAATATATTGAGATAAAATAAAAAACAATGATGGAAAAATATATAATCTTCCTTCATTGGATTCGGAACATTCTTCTATCATAACCTTGGAAAATCTTGCCATGATTGGACTTTAAAGGAGGAACCCTAATGACTTCACCATAGAAAATTCCCTAGCAATTTAGACCTTAAAAAGATCCTCTAATAGCACATTAGAAGATCCCTTTGATAAGACCAATACAACAACAACAACAACAACAACAACAACAACCAAGCATTATCCCACTAGGTGGGGTCGGCTGTATGAATCCTTATACGCCATTGCGCTCTGTCCCCTATTATATCATCATCAATATTTAAATAAAATTTATTTTGTTTTATTGTTGCCAACCAAATCATTTTTGGTCTTCCTCTCCCTCGTTTAATGTGCGTATTTATCATAGTTTCACATCACCTGACAGGAGCATTTATTGGTCGTCTAAGTACATGTCTGTACCATCTCAAACGTACCTCTCAAAGTTTTTCCTCCATAGATGCAACTTTGACTCTCTCTCTCTAATACTCTCATTCCTTATTTTGTTCATCCTCGTATGTCCACACATCCACCTTAACATCCTCATCTCTGCAACTTTCATCTATTGCTCATGTGTCCGAGTCATAGCACAACATTCAGCACCATATAATATAGCAGGTCTAACTGTTATTTTGTAGAACTTCTCTTTAAATTTTAGAGGTATTTTACGATCACATAAAACACCCGACGCTAACCTCCATTTCAACCATCCTGCTTGTATTTTATGTAAGACATCACTCTCAATTCCTACATCACTTTGCAAAAATGATCCTAAATACTTAAAGCTCTCAGTTTTAGACAACTCGTCATCTCCTATCTTAACAATTGTCTCATCACGTCTAATATTGCTAAACTTAAATTCCATATATTTTGTCTTTACTCTACTAAGCCTAAAACCTTTCACTTCTAGTGTTTCCCACCAAGATTCTAGTTTAGCATTTACTCCTTCACGTGTCTCGTCTATCAAAACAATATCATCTGCAAACAACATGCACCATGATACAAAGATAGGAATTTAGAACTAATCCTTGATGTAACCCTATTCTTATTGGAAATGCTTCAGTTAATCCGCCTAAAGTCTTCACTCTGGTCATTACATCTTCGTACATATCCTTAATTAGTTCAATATATGTTACGCTAACACCTCTCTTTTTTAGAATTCTCTATATAACTTCTCTTGAGACCCTATCATAAGCTTTTTCTAAATCAATGAATACCATGTGTAGATCTTTCTTTTACTCCCGATACTTTTCAATTAATTGTCTAAGAAGATATATAGCTTCTATTGTCGACCTTCCTGGCATGAAGCCAAATTAATTTTCGATCACCGTGGTCTCCTTAATCTTTTTTCTATTACACTTTTCCAAAGTTCATGGTATAACTCATTAGTTTAATACCCCTATAGTTTGTACAATTTTGTACGTCTCCTTTGTTTTTATATAAGGGAACTAGAGTAGTTACCCTCCATTGATTAGTCATTTTTTTTCAATATCATATTAAATAATTTGGTAAGTCATTCAATGTCTTATCTCCCTAAGCACTTCCATACCTCTATTGAGATATCATCTGGTCTTACGAGTTTTCCATTTTGCATCTCTTTCAAAGCTTGTTCTACTTCTGAAGTTTGAATTCTAGGATAAAAATTAAAATTTCTATATTCATTTGAACTGCTTAAATTGCCTAAGTTAAGTTGGTCTCCTAAAAAAGTTGATGACAGTAAATCCTCCACGCTCTTTTATTTCGCTATCATTTACTAGTACTCTATTGCATACATCTTTAATACATCTTATTTGGCTATGGTCTCTTGTTTTCCTATCTCTCGTTTTAGCTATTTTATAAATGTCTTTTTCCCCTTCTTTTGTATCCATGTTTTGATATAATCGTTCAAAAGTTTTATTTTTTGCTTCATTTACTGCTTTCTTAACTTCTTTCTTGGTTATTGTATATTTTTTTTAAGTTTTCCTCATTCTTACAAATATATAATTCTTTATAGGCTATTCGTTTTTCCTTCACTTTCTCTTGTACTTTCTCATTCCACCACCATGATTCCTTACTTGGTGGTGCATGCCCCTTTGACTCACCGAATACACCCTTAGCTACTATTTTCAACTTTGATGTCATCTTATCCCATGTTGTATTAGAGCACTATATATTTCATCTAATGCTTGTATTCTTACCTTCTTCAATATGTTTTGTTTTCTATCCTTTAACTTCCACCACTTAATTCTAGGAGTCGTGTATATTTTTCCTCTATTGATATTATGATTAGGCATATATCCAACACTACTAATCTATGTTGAGTAGTTAAGCTTTCTCCAAGGATAACCTTACAATCTTTACAAATCTTCCTATCTCTCTTCCAAACAATAAACAAGTCAATTTGCGATTTATTATTCCCACTTTTGAATATGACCAAGTGTTCTTTTTTCTTAAAAAATGTATTAGCTAGTATAAGATCATATGCTATCGCAAAATCCCTTAAATGATGCAAAATTAGTACAATATTTTATAGACTTAACCCTTTTAGAGAATCATCAACATGTTCTGAATTTGAATTTAAGTTGACAAATTCTAACTCGTTCATATTTTCTAAAGAAGTCAAACAAGGAAATTAAACAAAACGAACACCAGAATCTAAAAATGCAAGACAAATTTTAAAATTGGTAAATCAATCAAAATTCTCATTGATATATGTACTTTTCTAGATATGCATGACTTGAAAACTCATGTACTTTTCTAGATTTACTATTTGCCACTATACAGGCAGTTCTCGTTTTGCATTTATAAATTTAAATTGTCTCATTTCATATACTTTTAGAGCATTTATGTCTAATTTATTAAACTATATTGAGAGCAAACATTGATTATAATACTAGTTTATTTACCTATCCTCGTATGTCAACTTTGTCATATATTTCTGTAGATTTTTTAGAAGCGCATAATAAAGATTATCATGCTTCATCCCTAGTTGTCCTATGTAATTTCCTAAAAGAATGTGTCTCTTCTATTTTCGAGCTAATATTCTGCTTGGATTGCTGCGGAAGTACATAATGGAATAATGCTTCTCTCTTAGAAGAATGCTTTGAATTATGCCTTTATTGAGATTGATTTATATTCTGAGTCAAAACCTTTCTACAACTCTATGTATTCACGTATTTAAGCTTTGTATGAATACATCATTGTGGGTTGAATAACGTGCAGCATTTCAAAAAACAATCAGTATAATACCAAAACAAATTAGGACGTAACATTGCTCACAACAACGTAGTTGAATAAGCATTGTTGATTAAATAAATTGATTTTTTTCATTAACAATCTTCCAGATATTGCCAAAGCTCTCTGATTGTATTCTATAAGGTAAAATGAAAAATATGATTACTAAAAAGATAGCAAACTTACCTGATGAACGTTTTTTATCATCATGGATAGCATCCGTCAATAACTTTACAGCCGCATCAATGTCATCTTGACCTGTAAGGAAAACCAGAATATCTCCAGCCGGCTCCTGCAAGTTATCAGCCAAAACACAAGCAATGTTGGGTAATCAGGCAGAAAAATATAGGGTACATGGAAAAGCTACATTATTTATCGAAGATGACTGTTCTATGCAAATATCCTGGAATGGCATCTCAGGAAATTGAAGACTATTACATGACCCTTTTTAATGTAGGAGGCTGCAACAGCAGTTGCATGAACAGTAAAGACGCAACAGTAATTGCATGAACAGTAAAACGCAACAGCAGTTGCATGAATAATTTGGACCGCACCCAACAAAGGCTTCAAAAGCTGGATTAAGAAACTACATACTGAGAACATGCTTTCTCAATTAAGAAACTGCAACTTTTACCAGGAATAAATCTACCTTTTCATTGATTAACAAGACAGTATCAACGGTAGTTTGCAAATAGTCAGACACCGGCTCTTCAACATAATGAATTTCCACTGTATACCCTTTACCCTGCCACAATTAGTATTAGTCAGACAAGGATTTAACACGTCAACACAAAATATCGCTGTAACATGTCTAGCAGTAATCAAAAATGCATTCAAGGTAACTGAAATCAGTAATATTATCAGCACCTACCTCAACAGAAACAATGGCAGGAAGCTGATTAGGGACACTATCCACAGCAAAATGCTCAAGAACCTTCTTTCTAAAATAAACAATTGATAATCAAAAAGTTGTAGCACTTAACTATTCTTTGAGTGAAATGAAGCCATGCTGGATAAAAATCAAACAACAATAGAATAAAAATTGATTGTAAAGCTCAGGTTCAAAGTATTCTTTCCATGTTCGATATCAAACCCCAGCCAGAACAGTCCAACCATTTCAGTGCCATACGATGTCAACACTTGACACACTTCAACAGACATCAACGCATCTGATATGAATTCAAATGATTTTTACTTTGATCTCCTTTTATATTGATAAACAAGATCCTTAAGAAGAAGCAAGATAGGGTAAGAAAAAGATAAAGAAGAGGCTTGTAGTGTGAGGAGGATGACCTTGTAGAGAATTAGGTAAAAAGATAAGACAAGGTTAAAATTGAATGATATGAAATTTAAGAATGTCCAGGAGAACATGATAGACATCAGGTGAAGAGGGAGTCATAACATTGCTAAGAATAGTAGGTTTGGTAAGTGTGATGTTGGGTGGCAAATTAAAAGATTTAGGGTTAATTTTTATCAAATCAACCCAATACTTGGAAAAATAATTCTTTATCATAAACCCATATAGATCACACAAAAAGACCACTTGTGTTGACTTTTAAAAGTCACACTTACTAGGTCACCTACCACCTAAGTGACATGGCCCTTAGCTAAAAGCACCTATGCAGATGCCTAGAGCACTTTTTTAAACCTATGAGATCTCCTCCAAGAGATAATAATAGAGGTGATTTTGTACTTTCACATAAATGAGAAAGTGTACCAATTTTTTTTGGCACAGCCACTTGAAGACATCATTTATTATACGACAAGGTTCTAATATCTCACTCCTTAGCACTAGTAAAATATCAACACATTAAACATTTGCAAATACTTATACCCTAAAAGTTTAACAACCTCAAAAGTAATCCTAAAATCTACACCTACCATCGGCATTTTATAAAAAAAAAATTGTTATCAAGATTAACTAGATTGTTGTCAACTCTAAAAAGATATCTGCCTCTGAGATAGGTTTAGAATTTAAACTGAAAGCAAAGAAGACATAAAAGCAAAATATAGAAACGACAAGAGATATAGTAAGAAAGAGAATGAAAGGTAGAGTATGTTGGGAAAAATGTATGGTGAGGTCGGTAAGAATTGCGCCATTATGCTTTCTCTGGCACTTATGCAAGATCAAATAAAACTCATTAGATACTCAAGGCATGTTTATGTTAACTAGCGGAAATAATAATAATAATAATAATTATTATTATTATTATAAACACAAGAAATAATAATAATATATTTTACCTAGGTCGGAACCAAGGTCTAGTCAACAGCAGCAATTTGTTTGTTGAATAAAACCTATAATCCCTTTATAAAAATCTACTTCTTCGAAGGTGGAGAAACCTCATAGATTACTTGTCTATAAATGATGTACAAAGAGAGTATGAGAGAGAAGTTTACCAAAATGTGTAGGAGAGGGTTTCTAGCACTTTTTAATTGGGTTTATTTTAGTTAGATGCAGCATCAAAGTACAAGTAATGTTTGTGCAGAGATACAAGAATAAATGAGACCATTGTTTATATAATACTTTAATCACCTTCAATCTAGTAGAATTCAAATAAAATGGTCATTGATATAATCTCATCGGCAAACCAGTCAACTCAAGGTGTCGCCCGTCCACTTAAATCCAATTGAGTCGACTCAATCAAATTAAGTCAACTCAGTTCCAATTGAATCGATTCAAATCCAATTGAGTTTATTAGATCCCTTTTAAGTCGACTCAAGCTCAATAGAAAGCATTTTATTTCCAAGCAAGGAATCTTTAGTCGACTCAGAAATCAACCCAACTCATTTAACAACTAGAAGCACTTCCAAGGGACTAACCTATACGATCCTGACATTACTTGCAAATGCCTTCATAAGCATCCATAAAACTCCGTGATCCAACTTAGTCATCCATCCACAAGAACTTCTTTCGCTTGCCTAAAACTAAAAGTCACACTCGCAAAACTACACTATTCACCTAAAGGCTTCAATGTCCATTGAAAGATACCCAAGACTTGCGGTTGATCAAATGTCTCATACCATCCTTCGCATATATCAACTCAATCCTGTGTGCAACTACCAAGCCCCTGAAACATCAATGAGTTAGATAATCAACCAACATAACTTAAACCCTTTACTGCATATCAAGACATCAAAGTCAAACCTCACCACTCTGGCCGCCTAGGATGCATTTTAGAACATTGATTATTATGCTATGATATGCGCTAAAATTTAATTCAATTGATTTTCTTTTATAATTTTATTTTTCAAGTAAAGAAATTAAGATTATGGTAGGAGCGCATACAGCTGAACTTATACTAAAGTCAAACCTCACCACGTTATCAATAAATAATTCAGATGAAGCACATACAGCTGAACATATTTTTGAGTATATTAACAAGTGTGATGAATAAGTAGGAGCTCAAAATATTATTCAAATTGTAACAGACAATGCCACCAACAATATGGCTGCAGCCAAATTGATGAGAGAAAAGCGACCTAGGATCTTTTGGAGTTCATGTGCAACTCACACTGTTAATCTCATGCTTGAAAGTATTGGCAAGCTTACACGATATAAAAAGGTTATTGAGCAATCCAAATCTTTTACCATTTTCATTTATGCTCACTATAAGACTTTGTCATTGATGAGAAGTTTCACGAAGAAGAGAGACATAGTCCAGCCAGAAGTTACTAAGTTTGCATCAAATTTCCTCACGTTGCAAAGTTTGATTGAAAAAAAATCATGTTTAAAGGCCATGTTTACCCATGATATGTGGGAGACATGTAAATGATCTAAAACAAATAAAGGAAAATTGACTTACTCTACTGTGATGAGGATGAGTTTTTGGAATGGTGTGACACTTTGTTTTATACTAAAGGAAAAACAAACAAAGGGAAATTGCATGAGCTAAATCTTGCCAAGTTGTGATACATTTAATCCTGATAGAGTATCTTCCTGGCTAATGACAATAATAGTATTGAAACAAAAATTTGGAACCTTGGAGAGACTTTCTATTGGCATTTTGTGCTTCCTTATGCCTATTACTCCATGTCCTCATTCCTCTTAGATTTTGTGACCAGCAAACAATTGCTTTGTATTTGAATCTTATATTGGTGTCCCAACATGCCAATGGAAAGTCTCTCCAAGGATCCAAATTTTTGTTTCAATACTAGTATTGTTATTAGCCAGGAAGATACCCTATCAGGATCAAATGTACCACAACTTGGCAAGATTCAGCTCATGCAATCTGGTTTCGGGGTTAAATAAGTAGATTTAGGGTTAAATTTAGACCTAATTGACTTCAACTTAGGCTTAATTATATCTCCAATGGGTGTAATTAGAACTAAGTGGTTTCTAAGCTCAATTATGGTTCAACTTGGTAGTACTAGAGTCTAAATCAAATTAAACTGAGTTATTATATGGGTATATAAACTAACCCGAGTTTTTTATGTAGATGTATAATAAACCTATTAATTAATACAAATTAAAATAGCGATTCTCAAACTCCTTGTTTAGTTGCATGATGATCATCGATTTTTGACCTTCAATACTTGTCATCTCTATATGATCTTCAAAAACCAATTGAACTTAGCCGCATACCACACCAGAAATCTCACAAAGTATTTTGTGTGCATCTCGGCTCAAACTCTTTGTCACAAACCTTCGTCTAAAGCCCTATTGTTCACCTTAGTCTTTTCTTTGCCCATCCTTTGGCCCAACATGTAATTGATTGCACTTGACATGGACCAAGATAAACACATATATCGCCAGTACTGTTTGTATGAATAGTGCATTCAAAACAAGGAATATTCTTCATGTTGACGTAGTTTCAATTATTTACATGACCAAAATAATATCTTTCGCCAGTGATGGCTGATGAGAAACGAGATAAAAAACCATGGCACTGCTTAGCTTGTCAATTTGTTTGACGACTCAACATGGGAGCTTCAAAGAAAATGTTTGTGGACTCGAACAAGGGTCTTGCTGAAGAAACAATGCATGAACTTAGGCAAGCTAACAATGTTATTTCACATGCATTCAGACCAATATGTAATTTAACTATTACCATAGCAAGAGACGATATTGCAAAACACAAGTCAAATAAAACGAACTAAACTAGAAAATGGGCTGACCTATTTTGGAAAAAGTTGGACATGGATTTCGCTTCAATTGTTGCAGATGATATGATTAGGTGCAATTCAGGTCGCCGTAGTTGGATCTGGCAATAATGAGATGATTATCTTCATCGTACAATAAGAAAGCAACATGAAATTGGAATATTGGATGATAATATGTGTCCACTGTGAGCAACCTTTTTCAAGAGGCCTAATAACATATCAGTTGATATAGATCTCTCATGAGCTTCATCTACCATGATGACACTAAACAAAGGAAAAGTAACAAATAAATGGAAATTGAAAATGGCTATTAATCTCATCATCATCAGACAATGAGAAGGATAGGAAAATAGCTAAATTAAAATAGGCATAAAAAATTCATGTTGGAGTAAACTGGCATGTATGGTTGAACTAGAAGAAGATTCCTAAGGGACCAAACCTATAGTTTTGTGAGAATCCCTGAAAGAGCAAGAAAGTTAAACTGAAGGGCATACCTATACTTAGTTAACAGTGGATCATCCATCATTTCTCTAATCAGCACCCCATCAGTGAGAAACTTTATCATAGTCACACCCTATTCATTATGAAAACTTATCAAATTATTTAGTTGAGAGAGAATAGATGCAAACACCATTGGTCAAATATGTCATCCACAAAAAAATCTAAAAGTTCTTACAGGATTTGTCTGGTCTTCAAACCGAATGGTATATCCAACCTCTTCTCCAATTTTGACACCCATCTCTTCAGCAACTCGTGATGCAACTGACTATTCAAAAAATGGTATGCATATAATTAAATAAAATACCATAAAGCAAGCCAATTCAGATGGTTACATTTTTTTACTTCTTTTTAACAGTTTGGTACTAGGAATGAATTTGATTTGAATAATTGTGAGTAGCAATGTTTGATGACATATAGGTAATTAAACATTATCTACAACATTTGAAGCTGAAACCTAAAGCTATACAGTTTGAGTCAAGGAAAAACAGATGTGGCTAAAGTAGATTGCATACAGAATGATAGAACATAAGAACATTGACAACCAAATGAAAGACTTGGCACATAAAGAGCACGAGTTCTAAAGCTGTAAACCAGTTCGTTGTTGAAAATTAGGCCAAGTAGTTGTTGCCCTAATTCACTGTATAATCTATGGCCAAAAACTCCCCTTGTCTTTCAGGGCTATAATCGAAGACAAGTTAGCAAAAAATATAAATCATAATAAGAACATACATGAAAAGGTATTCTATAATGATAGGGCATGCAATATTTATGAGCATACAAGAACAAGTTGTGAGTAAGAATTAATTAGAAACAATTGAATGAATCATATTCATCCATTAAAGCCTATATTCACAGTAACAAGCAAATCTTTTAAATCATTTCAAGTATGTTGTGTATAATAGTTTTGGTCTCTCTATACAGTCTACCTTTACACTTCAAATCTAAATGATTCAAGTTGTCTATCTGCAGAATCTATCAAACATGTTCATGCAATGTTAACCTATGTTCTCACATTATACCATTTAGAGCCTACTGTACTCACTGTTCTCAGACTATCAAAGCACAATATTGAACTATGGATGAGCATGAAATATAATTCGTATTTTTGCTACAATGTTGTGTATGATTTCAAAGCAATTATCATGCAAAGTGGTGTGTGTATAAGAAAATTTGAAAACACAAAAATAGCTGCAACCAACTCAACACCTTGAAGGTCATCAAATAGAGGCTAGGTAATTGGAAGTATTAATTCATAAGTTAATAAGAACTACAAAATAAAAAATCACCTGTACAGCCAATCGTCTAGGTTGTGTGCAAGCAATTGCTCGACCACCTTCAGCCCATCCTGCCTCTTTAAGATACTGAAGAAATGAACAAAATACAAGAAATTAAAATATATCAGCAAAGCTTGAAAAGCAAATGCTGGGAGAGGGAGACTAAGATACTGAGACTATAATATTTAGAAGTCATTTACTAGAAATGCATGTCTGATCATAATGACAAAAATCTAACTATTGTAAGCTATTAATTTTGTAGACATGGACGACTGTTAAATTCTGAGCTAGAATTCAAAGAAAAAAGGAAAAAAAAAAAACAAAGACAGCTCTAGTTATCAATTAGAATTAGTTATGCAAGTTGATATTTTATCTTGGGACTTCAGACCATTCACCGAGAATAATTTCACTACTAAAAGACCCCCAAAAAAAGTGAATATCATCTAAGGTATCTTTTTTCTAGTGCAAAAAATGACTCCCCTTTCATATAAAGTAGAACTGAAATAACCCCAAAGTAGATTTTGCAAAAGGTAACATACTTATATCACAATGACCCAGAATACATTATCGCTACCCTTACTGGAAGGACAAATCTTTGTCATCGGATGTTAGTTAATACAGCATAAATTCTATCTACCAATATGGATTGCAAAAGATAGGATATTGTTGATGTTGTTAAAAGCTAATATGCTAGCAGCCGGAAAAAAAAAACTATCTTTTTTAGCTGGCACCGGTGGCAGATTAAAATGCAAAGAGCTGAAGTACGGAACTTTTAGAGATTAGCAGATTCTTAATATCAAAAGGATTAGATCACATAAAGATTGACTCTTTTCTATGGGTCAACGTCTAAAAGAAGGAAAAAGATATGACGAGTCACAAGAAGTCAAAGAAAAGGGAATCAAAAATGAGATTTGAAGAGACATTGGCAATTTGGTTTTCTTTTCTTTTATTTTTCTTTAGAACAATCTCTCGTCGAAGTCTGATCCAATAATGTGTAATATTGATAAAGGAAAAAAAAGTTCAAATTAAAACCTGGGGAATCTGAGTAGTCTTCCCGCTGCCGGTCTCGCCGACGATGATGGTGGTGGCGAGATTCTCCACCAAGTAAAGAATGACATCGCTGTACTTGAACACGAGCAGTCTCTGCCGCTGCCGTTCCAAGCTCGAATGCCCGAACCTATACGATCCAAGGACCCCGCACAGCATTAGGGTTTATCCAGAAAGCAGAGGGAATGGAAGGGAAAAGGAAGAGGAGAATACCCAGGAGAAAGCCGGAGAAGAGAGGAAGAGAACACCGCCCTCTTCGTCGTCGATGAGGGTAGATCGGGGCCGCGCCGAACCGGGTCGCCAGAACTGAGCCATTCGCTGCCGCTGAGTGCTCCAGGAATGACGGCGGCGAACTCAAATTTACAGTCACAGGAAGGAAAGGAGAACAAAAAAGCTCTTTTTTATTATTTTTGTTTTTTAATATCAAAAAAAAATTCTATCCTATTATTTATCCAAAAATATTGCTTTTTTTTGTTTTTTTTATTATCAAACAAATATGTAAACTAATATTGAATGCATAGTTAAAATATAAAAAATATTGTATAGATGTTAATTTATCCCAAAATTAATAGATAAATCTTGATACTAATTTTATTAAATTTTAATTTTTTAATTTTAAGATAATAATATCATCTACGTTATTCATCCGTCCATTCAAGACTAAAAAGATATTATATAACTCTTTGCCAACTTGATTGACATAAACCCTGCTGATATAAAAAATATATGTATATATATTTATAATTATTACACTGTAAAACTGCATAATAATTAAAGGTGTTTAATGCATTAAATATTTTAGTGCATTTTTATTCAGATATATTTAAATAAATTTTTTTTATAATTTCTTATTTTCCTTGGGAGAGTCATCTAAAGACACTTATCTCTAAATTTTGTATTTTTTTTAATTTTTTCTAAATTTTTATGTGTATTTCCAAATAATAAAAACTAAGCTTTTTAATATTTTTACATATCAACAAACTTGATTGCTATTATTTTATTATTTCACCTATTTCTTATTACACATACTATAACCATTTTTAATTTATGAAGAGAATACATAAAAAATAAAAAAAATCGTTCTTATTTATTTGATCATCACTACTTTTTGATTATTATTTTAGTCAACATCAAATATTCAATTTACGTCGATTAATTTTAAAAATGACCAATCAAATTCCATACAAATTTTTGACCGACTATCATAGTAAATTAAAAAGCACATACAACAAGCAATCCAACATTCTTAGTCAACTCAAATTAAAAAAATTCATCAATTTATTTACGGAAGCTAGTATTCAATCTTTAAATATATGAGAAATTTAAAAAAATATATATTTTATGATTGTCCTAGGGTTATTTGATCATCAATCATATATTATTACGGTCATACTTATGTATTTTTATCAATTTGCTATGTATTAATATTCTAATATATAACAGAAGAGGAGAGAATATAAAAGTTTAGGTAAACATCGTATTGAAAAATGAGAGCATCACCTCATAAGCGTTTAGAACCAATAGTCATCCCGGATTATAATGCAACTGAAGAACATTAAATTATACGTATTTACAATTTGATTATCAGATATGACCCATTTTATAAAAAAAATTCTCTAAAATGAAACGTACAACCATGAAATATTAGACTTCTGGGATCATCTGTCATGAACACATTTCGATTTATTCTGACGACCGATGAAAAATTTCAATGAGACTAAATCGTTCATCCCAAATTCAACTATTACCTATTTGAATTAGACTTATTTGAATTAGACTTGATTTTAGAGAGAGGGTGTCACATGAGATGTACACTCTGCGATAAAGAGCTAATTGTATGTACCAGTTTAAACATGAATTGAGGAAGAAACTTAAGATCATGGAAAAAAACGTGACCTGTGCAAGAAGCCATCAGAATCTTAAACAGAGAATATGAAGATATCAACTCCAAATACACTAAATAGATTTCAGAGCTCCAATAAAGCATCTCTATTCTTAGTAGAGAATGTTTAAAGCAACAAAAATAATTTAAGAACCACTTTAAGTCTTGAAAACTACTTTTTAATAGCAGCTAACAAGGAGGCTACCTGATGTAATGACCCAGTGACTACAATGAGACCAGGATGATCTTTTGATCTTGATTTGAGCAACTGAACTGCATGCTTAATTGAATCAATTATGGATGTACTTTTGCAGGTAGCCAACATCATTTCTTTGCAATTTGGTTCCTTATCGCTCTTCTCATCGTCAATAATACCTATGTCCACAAAATCAATCCCCAAATCCTTTGAAGTCTTGACCCAAACATCTTTCAAAACTGAATCCGAAACCATACGAGATTTTCCCCCAGCTATCTTCACCTCAGTCAACACAACCAGCTCAGGTCTTCCAGCTACAATATTCAGAGGAATGGAGAAGTGTCAGAAGAAACAGGAGAGGAGCCCATACCAAACATATTATCAATAATTAGAATCATTGTTGTAATCTCACATATAGAATAATTTTTTTATGCTTTAATCATCTTTTCCTTCTATTTCAAATTCACTGATCCTTCTAAATCCAATACCAATCAATACTTAGATTTTTTGACTATATGATTTGAATTATGATACTAATTTTGACGACTATGATACTAAGATCCTACCACTTTTAAATGCTTAAAGATTAAGCAATACCAGTGCTATGCTTAAGTAAATTAGACACAGGTTTCCCAGTGCTTTGTTAGCATCCAAGTTGGAACATTAAAAAAAAAAAAGAAAAAAAGAGCACAATGGAATTGTATAAAGTTAAATAAAACAGAACAATTCCAAGCAACCACCTCCAAAAATAATTGGCGCTCAGGATTTGTTGTGTGCCATTTGATGTCTTTTATTACATTTGAAATAAATCTGCCAATATTAGTGAACCCTGTGAAGGGTCAAAAGTAACGAGAAGATCTGTACTCGACGTTAATAGGCATGCAACGGCACGTCCAAATTTTTGATGTTGACTTGTTAATAAGGAATATTTTACTTAGTAAAAGTATTTACTTTAAACAGATTTATGGTTGCACCTCTACTTTAAACGGGTTTATGGTTCAAAAAGTGATTTAAAAATCTAAATAATAGTGGTGATATATCCTAACAGTTCAATGGGGAGAAACAAAGTGCATATAGCCATTCCAAAATAGTTGAGACACACACAACTGGAGGTTAAAAATCTCATACGTATCAAGCTACACAATAGAAAATATATGGTTTTGGTAAATTATTGAAATCTATTGTTGATTGACATGAGTAAAAATCTCTCATGTGTTGTCCATGCCAATAGTGTCAATAAACATCATACCATGTCGACATAAAATGGGATGAATACATGTGTCAAAATGAATTCAAGTTGATCCTGTCAGCAAGCGGAGGGGAGCTTTGCCGGTGACGGGCTGATCTCTATATAGGACTTCTTAGTTGCCAATCCTCTTTCAAGGGTTCTCGCTGACCTTTATATAGGGGAGGAGACTTATCTCTCCTTATAAATTGCCTTATTGTTGGCAGGATAGGCCTCTCCGATGGGGGTACGGAGCCGCCTGGGGGTTGTCCTTGCCCCCCCCCCCCCCCCCCCCCCCCCCCCCCCCCCCCCCCCCCCCCCCCCCACCCCCTGCCTTTCAGAGTACTAAGTGTCAGCGTACTTTGGGGGAAGGCGTGGCGGCCCATGCGGGAGGAAGGAATGCTGACACCTTTCGTACCCTCTTCATAATGAGGGATGGCGGGTCTCTTGACGTAGTTGGCTAGGATACCGTTAGTGATGGACCCCACCTTTGGCCTGGATCGGACGCGCCGGGGGGAGGGGGGGTCTCTCATCTAACCCGGTTATGGCCTGGCTAGTCATACCCCTAGTCCTCCCGGCACGCTCTTCCCTAACCGGGCCCCGCCCAGGAGGGCTGAGTCAGCTATCCAGGCCCCGACCCATAGGTCTGGGACTTCCTGCCCGGCCCCGGGTCGGTGCCAGGGTAATTATGCCCTTTCTCCTCCCGGGGGGCTTTTCCCTAACCGGGCCCCGCCCAGGAGGGCTGGGTCTACCATCCAGGCCCCGACCCGTAGGTCTGGGACTTCCTGCCCGGCCCCGGGCCGGTGCCAGGGTAATTATGCCCTTTCTCCACCCGGGGGGCTTTTCCCTAACCGGGCCCCACCCAGGAGGGCTGGGTCTACCATCCAGGCCCCGACCCCTAGGTCTGGGACTTCCTGCCCGGCCCCGGGCCGGTGCCAGGGTAATTATGCCCTTTCTCCTCCCGGGGGGCTTTTTCCTAAGCGGGCCCCGCCCAGGAGGGCTGGGTCTGTTATCCAGGCCCCGACCCGTAGGTCGGGGTCTTCCTGCCCGACCCCGGGCCGGTGCCAGGGTAATTATGCCCTTTCTCCTCCCGGGGGGCTTTTTCCTAAGCGGGCCCCGCCCAGGAGGGCTGGGTCTGTCATCCAGGCCCCGACCCGTAGGTCGGGGTCTTCCTGCCAGGCCCCGGGTCCTTGGGTCTCCACCGTCATTTCCCCAAGGGTCCTCCCCGTATGCTACCCGTTTGACCCCCTGCCTTTTACCGACCGGATCACAAGGCTCCCTCGCGAGTCTAGTCGAAGGAGGAGTATCGGTCCGACTGACTAGGCCAAAAACGGGTCAAACGGTCTCATCCCATCATCTCACCATCATCCTATCCTCTTTTCCCCATGCCGGATATGGCTTCTGACTTGGGGCAATGATGACCCGAATCCGTCCATCCCATCATTTTTTAATGTCTTGTCCCCGTGGCAGCTTCTAACTGGCTCGTCCCGTATTCCCAGGCGCCGCCTATCCGCAGCCCTTACCGATGTCAGGGCGAGCTTCCCGAGGCGCCCTTCCTCTTGGCGGGATTTCGACGGTCCGGATCCTCCCACCGCCTTATAGCGCTTATCCGACGGCCCCCCTTCCTTTCCACCCTCTATAAATAGGGACGGATCCCCGGTGCGCCCTACTTTTGCTTCTCTTACTTCCTCCGCCGCTCCCTGTCTCTCTTACGAAGTCTGGGGTTTCGCTTGGTTGGTTTACTCTGCTTTCCTCCCGATCCGGGGAAGGTGACCGTCCCCGTCTCTCCTGCCCGTTTCGCAAGAGGTACTCCCCTTCCCCTTGGCTTCTTTTCCAATAGGCCTACCCGTCTGGTCTTGTTCCTCTTCTGTCGACCCCTCATGGCAGCCTCCACTTCCTCGCCCGACCTATGGTACACCACCACCGTATCTACCCTTAAGACCCATCATCTCGAGTCTCTCCGAGGGGCTTATGGGATCCCGCCCGACCACCAAATGGTCCGGCCCAAGCGTCGCGACCGACCCCATCTCCCTCCCCTTAGCTACGTGACTATCTTAAAGGATCATCTCTTAGCAGGGTTGCGTTTCCCCCTCCACCCTTTCATATCGGAGATCTGTCGGTATTTCCAGATCCCTCTCTCTCAGCTGGCTCCCAACTCAGTCCGAATCCTGTGCGGAGTCGTGATCGTCTTTTCCCTATACCGCATTCCCTTAACCCCTCGCCTTTTTCATTTCTTTTATTACCCCAAGAAGCAGGAGCCGGGCAACTTTTTCTTCCAGGTCCGGTTCAAGTCGGCGCTCTTGGACAAGGTTCCCTCCTCCAACAAAGGTTGGAAGACCCACTACTTCTACATTAACAAGACACCCGCCCCCTCTTGGCCTACTGACTGGGTGGAGAACCTGCCCACTCCGCCCCCTTTACCTAAGAATTACCGTTCGGACCCTATTTTCCAACTGACCTTTTCCAAAATAGGGGGCCTTCGCTTTCAAGCCGGCCGCCTACTGATCGAGGGGGTGTTGTACATCTTCCGCTTGAGCCAGACCCCGACCCCGCTCCCCCACTCCTTCGGTAAGTTTTTATCTTCTGTAGGAGTTCCTTCACTCTGAATAAGTTGTTCTTTGGTATGCAGCTCAGACTATGTGGGAGGCGGCACTCGCGGAGGCCCTGGGCCTGGATGAGGTGGAGCTCGAAGCCAGAGCAGCCGAGGAGCTGGCTCATAGGGCCATCCCGCCAGTGGCCAGTACTCCGGCGCCCGAGCCCCCTGAAGAGACCCCGGGCGAGTCGGCTGAGCAACCTCTAGATTTGGACGTGGAGGTCGACCGGTCACCCCCCGAGGCGCTGGTCAGGAAGCGCAGGCGAACAGAGGCGGCTCCGTTGATCCCCTTGGAGCAGGAGCTAGTGGAGGAAGCCTTTGATCTAACGGCCCCGTCCCCGACGGCTCCTCCGAACCGGTCACCTAGCGATCCCCGCGCCTTGACCTCCGGCTCAGCCCCCTCTCGCCGAGTCACTTAGGCCCCTTCGGCGGGCCTTCCGGAGGGGAGTCGCCCGGTTACTCCGGCTCCTCCAGCGTCCATGGTCCTGGCCCCTCCTCGGCTCCCTGTAGACTTGGACCTTCCCTCCGTGGACTCGGGGGATCTTCCTCAAGGCGTTCTCGACCCTGCCAACCCTCCCCAGCCAGTCAATCTGCACGACCGGCTGATCGGGTGCTGGGACCAAGGGGTGGAGACTACCCAGGGGGTGAACCCCTTGAATCTGGCGGATCACTTCTTCCAGGACGCGACTCAGGTTTGCCAGCTTCCCTTTGTTAAGCGCATAAGTGTCATTCTAAGGTTGGTTTTATGCAGTTTTGGGTGTCCTGCCGAGCGGTGGCCCAGTCCCTGGTTCGGAACTCCCGAGAACGACGCGCAGCCGAGCAAAGGGCGGAGGACTTGGAGTCCCAGCTGAGTCACTGCACTATGCCGACCGGGGAGGCCGGCATGCAGTTGTTGCGGTCGGAAATTGCTAACCTCAAGGAGCAACTGGTCGAGGTCGATAGTCGGTCTGAGGAGGAGCATGCCACCCTGACCGCAGCCTTACGAGAGATAGAACAGCTGGGCACTCGGCTAGAGCATTCGGAATCACAGAAGAAGACGGCCCAAATCCGGCAAGCCCGTGCCCGCTCAGATCTAGATAAGAAGACCGCTGAGGCCAAGGCATTGGCCGGGCAACTGAAGGAGTCCGCTGCTGCTCACCATGCTACTCAGCTGGCCTTGACCAACAGGGAGGCTGAGCTACAGGCCAAGGAGGAGGCGTTCCAGGTCCTGGAGGCGCAACTGGTCACCCAGGCCGAGGAGTTGCGCGACCGGGATGCCGAGATTAATCGACTGAACTCGGCCCTGGCGGCCTATCAGGCGGGTGAAGCGGATCGGCTGGAGGCACATCGCCTGGAGTACCTTCGGTCGGGGCCTTTCTACCAGCAATTGGGATGTCGGACTGCGGACATGTTCAAGTATGGGATCCAAAGTGCCCTGCAACAATTGAAAGAGGCCGGCCACATACTCGAGGACCTGCCCTCCAGTGTGGTGAAGCCTACCCGCGTCCAGGAGGTCATCCCCGCTGGCGCCTTCCCACATTTTACTTAGACTAGGGTTCATCCCCTCATTTTGAATCAGCCTGCCTTGAACTTGTAATGAACTAAGTTTTTGCTTGTTTAGTAACTCGGGCTCAGCTTGCCTCGAACTTGTAATGAACTAAGCTTTTGCCTGTTTAGTAACTCGGGCCCGGCTCGCATTTACGCTAGTTCTTTATCCTTTTAGTCGGGTGATGTTAATCTCTCATGTTGCTTACTTCATTCAACCCCGTTGCCTTGTCGCTTGCCTGCCGTCTCCTTTCCCTCCCTCCGGATCGGGCTCAGCACCTTTGCCGCCCGCCCGGGGTAGACCCGGTGGGCCCCGGGTGATCAATCTGAGATGGCGCGGGCCGTCCTCAGATGCCCACTTGCCCCAACTCGGCTTCCTTGGTCAGAGCTGTTACTACCCCACCTCCGGGTCGGGCCACTGACACGCCTCCCGGGAGTATAGGGGCCCCTTGGTGGTGCGGCCCTTTGATTTGAAGGCATCGTCGGCCAGGGGCGTCCCTGACCTTTGCCCGGGAACCCTTAAGGAAGCCCTGCTGGGTCCGCCTTAACCTAACTGGGGCGGCTCGCTAGGCCGCGTGCGGGATCAGGGATGCCGCCCCTAGTAGCCCGTGTGGGACGGGTGTTAGCCGACACCGGGCCTTCCCGACCGAGCGTGGGTCGCCACGCCCAGTCGGGACCCTGGCGGGTAGAATGGTGGGAGCATACTCACTTGGGGCCTCGCAGAAGCGAGGGTTAGCCGACACCAGGCCTTCCCGACCGAGCGTGGGTCGTCACGCCCCGCCGGGACCCTGGCGGGTAGATTGGTGGGAGCATGCTCACTTGGGGCCTCGTAGAAGCGAGGGTTAGCAACACCGGGCCTTCCCGACCGAGCGTGGGTCGCCACGCCCCGCCGGGACCCTGGCGGGTAGATTGGTGGGAGCATGCTCACTTGGGGCCTCGTAGAAGCGAGGGTTAGCCGACACCGAGCCTTCCCGACCGAGCGCGGGTCGCCACGCCCCGCCGGGACCCTGGCGGGTAGATTGGTGGGAGCATGCTCACTTGGGGCCTCGCAGAAGCGAGGGTTAGCCGACACCGGGCCTTCCCGACCGAGCGTGGGTCGCCACGCCACGCCGAGACCCTGGCGGGCATATTGGTGGGAGCATGCCCACTTGGGGCCTCGCAGAAGCGAAGGTTAGCCGACACCGGGCCTTCCGACCGAGCGTGGGTCGCCACGCCCCGCCGGGACCCTGGCGGGCAGATTGGTGGGAGCATGCCCACTTGGGGCCTCGCAGAAGCGAGGGTTAGCCGACACCGGGCCTTCCCGACCTAGCGTGGGTCGCCGCGCCCCGCCGGGACCCTGGCGGGCAGATTGGTGGGAGCATGCCCACTTGGGGCCTCGCAAAAGTGAGGGTGAGCCGACACCGGGCCTTCCCGACCGAGCGTGGGTCGCCGCGCCCCGCCGGGACCCTGGCGGGCAGATTGGTGGGAGCATGCCCACTTGGGGCCCCGCAGAAGCGAGGGTTAGCCGACACCGGGCCTTCCCGACCGAGCATGGGTCGCCACGCCCCGCCGGGACCCTGGCGGGCATATTGGTGGGAGCATGCCCACTTGGGGCCTCGCAGAAGCGAGGGTTAGCCGACACCAGGCCTTCCCGACCGAGCGTGGGTCGCCACGCCCCGCCGGGACCCTGGCGGGCAGATTGGTGGGAGCATGCCCACTTGGGGCCTCGCAGAAGCGAGGGTTAGCTGACACCGGGCCTTCCCGACCGAGCGTGGGTCGCCACGCCCCGCTGGGACCCTGGCGGGCAGATTGGTGGGAGCATGCCCACTTGGGACCTCGCAGAAGCGAGGGTTAGCCGACACCGGGCCTTCCCGACCGAGCGTGGGTCGCCACGCCCCGCCGGGACCCTAGCGGGCATATTGGTGGGAGCATGCCCACTTGGGGCCTCGCAGAAGCGAGGGTTAGCCGACATCGGGCCTTCCCGACCGAGCGTGGGTCGCCACGCCCCGCCGGGACCCTGGCGGGCAGATTGGTGGGAGCATGCCCACTTGGGGCCTCGCAGAAGCGAGGGTTAGCTGACATCGGGCCTTCCCGACCGAGTGTGGGTCGCCACGCCCCGCCGGGATCCTGGCGGGCAGATTGGTGGGAGCCTGCCCACTTATGTCTTATGACAGCCTTCTTGCTGAATCCCGCGGCGCCGATTCCCGCACTTTTATTTAGGGCGGCTCCCCTTTCCAGATTACATGTCGCTCTCGCTTAGCTTTGGTACAGCTTCAGGTGTATGGCACTCCATGGTCTCCCCAGTTCTTTCCCCTCGGCGTCCTGTAGGTAGTAGGCGCCTGACCCCAACTTCCTCACCACCTTAAACGGTCCTCCCCATTGGGGCTGCATCTTGCTTACATCTCCCACGGGCTTAACTCGCCTCCAGACGTGATCCCCTATCTGAAAGGCCCGAGGGATCACCCTTCGGTTATACCTTTGCCTCATCCGGTGCTGGTAAGCTATCATTCGGGCTGCTGCCCGGTCCCGGATTTCCCCGACCAGGTCCAACTCTACCCGCCTCCGTTCCTCATTTTCCTCTCCGTATAGCCGCCTCCGATCGGACTCGCATCCCACCTCTACCGGCACCACAGCTTCACTGCCATACACGAGCTGGAACGGGGTACAGCCTGACCCTTCTTTGGGGGTGGTGCACAGCGCCCAGAGGACACTGGCCAATTCGTCGACCCACGTCCCCCCCACGTGGTCTAGCTTGGTCTTAAGGCTCCGTAGGATTTCTCGGTTGGCCACTTCAGCTTGACCGTTGCTCTGGGGGTAGGCGATCGAGGTGAACGCCTGTTGGATGCCATAAGCGCCGCACCATTCCCTGATTCTTCTTCCTTGAAACTGTCGGCCGTTGTCCGAAACCAACTTGTGCGGTATCCCATACCGGCACAAGATGTTCTGCCAAAGGAATTTGATGACCGCCTGCTCAGTAATCCGGGCGAGGGCCTCCGCTTCCACCCACTTGGAGAAATAATCCACTGCTACCAGTAGAAACTTTTTCTGGGCGGCTGCCGTGGGGAAGGGTCCGACGATATCCATGCCCCATTGGTCGAATGGGCATGACACCGTGGAGGCCTTCAGCATTTCGGCTGGGCGATGTGACAAGTTTTGATGCTTCTGACATGCCACACAAGTGGCGGGCATTCGGTCGGCATCCCGCTGTAATGTTGGCCAGAAGAATCCTGCGAGTAATACCTTCCGCACCATGGAGCGACCCCCGAGTGGTTACCATAAGACCCCAGGTGGATCTCCCTTAGCACATAATCAGCATCTTCTTCTCCTAGGCACTTGAGCAGGGGTCGTGAAAAAGCCCGCTTGTACAAGTCGTCCCCGACCAGGGTGAATTGAGCTGAGCGCCTCTTGAGCAACCGCGCCTGCTCGGGATCGGTCGGGAGGGTCCCCCGCTGCAGGTAGGAGATCATCGAGGCCCTCCAGTCGCCTTCTACCTCCATCTCGGTCTCCCTTTCCACCTGGGCCACCATCAGGGACTGATGCTGGGGCTGCGGCAAGACCCCGGGAGTGATAGCCCCCGCCAACTTTGCTAACTTATCCGCCTTCATATTGTCTTCTCTGGGGATTTTCAGTATCTGTACCTCTTGGAAGTCCGTCTTTAATCGTTCGTACGCGTCCACGTAGGCCTGGAGCCGATCACTGTTTACCTCAAACTGCCCGGCCACTTGCCGGGTTACCAGCTGTGAGTCAGAGTGGAGCATGACTCGGGACGCTCCTACGTGGCGAGCGGCCTGGAGGCCAGCTATCAATGCTTCATACTCCGCCTCATTGTTGGTAGCCCGGTAGTCCAATCGTACCGCCAGTTGTAGGTGGTCTCCCTTGGGAGAGACCAGGAGGATCCCGATGCCACTCCCCGACCGGGAGGCGGAGCCGTCGATATACACTTTCCACACCTCTTCGTCCGGGCTGTGCAGCTCGCAAAGGAAGTCGGTGAGCGCTTGGGCCTTGATGGCCGTCCGGGGCTGATACTGTACATCATACTTACTCAACTCCGTTGTCTACTTGATCATTCGACCTGAGGCCTCCGTGTTGACTAGCACCCTTCCCAGGGTGCTATTAGTGAGCACCTGGACCGGGTGCGCCAAAAAGTAGGAGCGTAGGCGCCGAGCGGTCAAGACGAGTGCATAAGCCAACTTCTCGAGTGTGTTATATCGACATTCGGCTTCCTTTAATAGATGCCCAAAGAAGTAAATGGGCTGTTGCTCAGCCCCCTTCTGCTTTACAAGCACAGCACTAACAGCTTCCTCGGTGGCTGAAAGGTACACATATAAGACCTCCCCCTCTTCAGGTTTGGCCAACACCGGCAAGCTTACCAAATATGTCTTCAGCTCCTCGAATGCCCGGTCACACTCGGCGTCCCACTGGAACTTGGTAGCCTTGCGAAGGGTCTTGAAGAAAGGGAGGCTGCGATCGGCCGACCGGGAGATGAACCGAGAGAGAGCGGTGATCCTCCCTGTCAGCCGCTGAACCTCCTTCAGATTTTTTGGGGGCGGCATGTCCAGCAAAGCCTTCACCTTGCTAGGGTTGGCCTCAATGCCTCGCTCGGTCAGGATGTAACCCAGGAACTTTCCGCTCTTCGCCCCGAACAAGCATTTAGCCGGGTTTAACTTGAGGTCGTACCTTCGTAGGGTGTGGCAGGTCTCTTCCACATCAGTTATCAGGTCTGCTGCCCGGCGGGACTTAATAAGGATGTCGTCCACATATACCTCGATGTTCCGACCTATCTGCTCCCTGAAGACCTTGTTCATCATTCGCTGGTAGGTAGCTCCTGCGTTCTTCAACCCAAACGGCATAACCTGGTAACAGTAAGTGCAATCAGCGGCAGAGTAGTCAATCCCGGATCGCGGCGCGTCGCGGTGATAAGCGTCATTTTGTTGTTCATTTCATATGCTTAAATCCGTATTTGACCCATATTTTACTTGTGTAATTGTGGATTTGGCCTAGGTTTTAGGATTTATACCCTTTTTGGACCTAATTGTAAATCTTGCTATATTTGAGTTGTTTTGTCACTAAATTTGTGATATACTTTTGTAGGCTTGGAAGGATCGTGGACCTAGGTTATGTTGGGTCAAGGTTGAGTCAAAGTGGACCAGGTCAAAGGAATCAAGCGTCAACTCATTTGGACCGTCCGATGCAAGAACGGTTAGATCTAGACCATTTGAGAACTTTTGATCAATCCGAGCTGGGATTAAGTTTAATCGAGCGATCAGATCAAGATCTGAGAGTTTCAGCCCAATCGGAGATCATCTAGCCGTTGGATCATGATCAGAGTGATCTAGACCATCCATGCAAAGATCAAGGTGATCTGAACCATCCGTTGGAGATCTGGCAGATCCGAGCTACCACGAGGATGATCCTGACCTCTGATCGAGATCTGGAAATTTTGAATCAAATCGGACAAGAATCCACCGTTGGATGAAGCGGAATAAATCTCAGCCGTCCACTTTTTAACTATTTAAACTGCCTTCAGATCCAGAACAGAGGGTCGCGACTTCATTTCCCTTCCACATTTCTTCAGCTCGTTCTTTTGCAGTTCTTCATAGTTTTCCTTGCAATTTTCTTCAGTGGAGGCGTGACCGACTCGATCACATCCTTGAATCAAGATCTGGATCTCTGGAGGAGAGTTTGATGGCGATTTTTGCTCGGAATTGTGTCGGATGCAGAGCTGTGCGAGGGTTTCGGCAGATCCGCAATTCGAGCTTCTAGATCTCAACCGCGTCCATTTCTTCCCATCTGAATCATCTGTAGGGGTACTAGGATGAGCTCAGATGATTTCCAAATCATCATCACAGCCTTTCTCATTGAGATCTAGGAGATCGAATGGGAATTATCCAGCTGATGCAATCTGGGAGCAGATCTGAATTGGATCCTATTCTTCCACCGATTCGCGAGTTTAAGGGTTCTTGGCTTGCCCTTGAGTGACGATCAAGGTGGTTTTGAATAAAGGAATGATCGAGGATTAGTTTTAATGAAATTTCTTTTGTTTTCATAGCTGTAATTTCAGTTTCTGCAAAATTGTTCTTGTTCTGTTTTGTATCAGCTATTTCATTTTCGTTTCTGAATATTTCCAGCTTTAATTAGGTCTTATATTGCAAATAGATTAATTAGTGAACTTGTTCAGTGATCCAATGTATTCAATTTCAGTGAATCTTTAGTTTACAGTTTGCATTTCAAATCTGATTTCATTGTATCAGCCCTGTTTTCTGCGTGCCACTCACAGTTTCAGTTTTTGATCAGTTTACTTAGTGCTTTTGTATCATTTCCGAATTCATTTGCTATTAAAACTGCACTGGAATTAGATAGATAGATAGTTAAGCGATCAAGTACATTTACTCTTAGTTTGATTTTCCATTTAGCAATTCTGTCAATTTTCAGTTTTGTGTCTTTGTGAATCAGTTTCTTTTCCTTTCTTCAACTGTTCAGTGCCAATTTCTGTCCCTTTTCAGTTATAGCTTCTGAATTTCCAGCAAGTAAACATTAGTTTCCTTATTTCTTGTTTGAACAATGGATGATGCATTCATATCTAGCTTGCTTTGCTTGATTGATCTGTATGTGTAGGGTTTCTGCAAATCTGAAACATTTCTGAATTTTTCCATTTCTGCACTGTTTTGCTCCATATTTCTGAATTTCTTCTTCAGTTTTGAGTTTCTATTGAATGATAGCTCATCTTCTCAAGCTAAGGAACTAGTTGTATTCCTGAATTCGATAGTTCCAGTGCTGAATTTAGCAGTAACATAAGGTGCATAAGAGTTCTTTCTCTTGTATCAAGTTGTTTCACTTTCTTCACTTTGTACCAAAGAAGGGTTTTGGTAGTGATAGATATCAAGTTAAGTGTACTTTTCAGTGTGATAGTGAGATAGGAATCAGTATTTCATGTATGGCTATGTTTGAATGTTAACCTTCATTTCAGCATTAGTAATAAACTTCAAGTTCGCAAGTAGATTCTAATGATTGGCCATAATTTCAATTACAAATTTCAGCATTGTTTTGATCCACTTGTTTAGTATTTCGCTGCAATTCAATTCAGAGATGGATTTCCAATTTCAGAGAAGTTGTTTTTGTTAGTTAGATTTCCTATATGGTTAAGTCCTTAATAGCTATTACTTTGTCTAGTTTATTTAGTTAATTTTGTCCTTCCTTTTCATTTCTTTCTATTGCATTTTCTTGTCTACTCTACACCAAACCCATTTCTTATTTGAAACCCAAAAACATTACGACACATAAATGCAAGCTTGAATCAAACAAACTCGAACTAGCCCTTGGAAAAAATACGACCTGTGGCCCCTTTACTACGCTTTTCTTCTTTGATTGCAAAAAGGGTTTCCAGCATTTTATAAATTTCTAAATTTGAGACCCACTTTCGTGACAGTCATTTTGGGTCCATCACGCGGCCGACCCCCAAAAACGCTATAGCGGTATAGCGGATAGCGGGATGACCGCTATTTAAATATCACATTTATATAAGTACATAACACATAAATGGTCAAACTTCAAATACAAAAAATCCACAATTAAACTCAATCATCTAATAATTTAAAGGCACATCATATTCATATCATATTCTAAAATCATCATCATATATTCATGTTAATGTATAAATAAGAGTCATAAGGCCAAGCAAAAAACAAAAGATAATAGTCAAAGTTAGTTCTCATTCCCAAAATGCCAAAACTACTTAAGTTTCTTGGACTATAAAAACTAAAAAGATTCTTCCACTCAGACAATGATCAATCATCATCATCATAATAATAATCTCCAACAACCAAGTTATTTTCGTCACTTTCCCCTCCACTAGAACTAGACTTGAAAATCTCTTCATATTGACCCTCATTCTCATCTGACTCTGTTTCCTCCTCTTCATATTCCTCTTCTTGATCTTGCATAGGCTCTTTCCCTTTCTTTCTTGATAACTTAGAAGTCTTTGCAGCAATAGTAGAAGTAGACCTCTTTGATTTTGTAGCAAGCCTAGTGTTTTGGAGCGGCTCACTAGCACCTACTGCAATAGAAACATCACCCCATGTCAAACCATCATCATCATCAAACACTAATTCATCCTCAGCACCTTCCTTGTCCATTTGTCCAACCAACCATTCATTACATTCATCAACATCACGAAGGACAATTGGATCAATCACATCTCTACAATCAAAGCGCTCTTTGAGATTTTGATTGTACTTGACATACACCAAGTCTTGCAACTTTTAATGCTCAAGCTTGCTTCTTTTCTTAGAATGAATATGTTACATCACAAATTCAAAATTCAATTAGGCACTAAATGAAACTTTGTAAAGGAGAATAATGTGAAATGTGTAACTAATAATATTTACTTACATGCTCAAAGATGCTCCAATTTCGCTCACATCCCGATGAACTACAAGTCAAACTTAAGACCTTGATAGCAAATTTCTGTAATGCAGGAGTGGATGATCCATAATTCCTCCACCATTCCGCTGTGATTGAAAGTCAATTAATTAGCATTGTTATTTGGCATTTGCTATGTTTATCGATAATCAATAATGAAATACTGAATACTTGTATATCTTAAACTCTTACCGAGAGCAAGTGTGTTCCTATGTTTTATTGCAAACTTTGATCCAAACACCCGATCAGCCCTCTTGTAATAAGGTAACTCCAATACAATCTTGTCAGCTTCCTCTTCATCTCTAACCAATCTCTCAATACATTTATAGAGTCCTTGCATCACTTCTTCATCAAACTCTATCAATTTGTTGCTATAATAAAACTCTGGGTTTAGAAAATGGCCAGCTGCATGCAATGGATGATGAAGTTGTGACTCCCATCTTCTATCAATAATAGCAAAAACATCCTTGTACAATACTTCCTTGTCTTTGAAAACTTGTTGAATAGTTTCCTTGACCCGATCCATTGCTTCATAGATATATCCCATGGCAGGCTTTTTCTCATTATCAACAAGCCTAAGGACATTGAAAAGTGGCCCCATAACCATAATACAATATTGCACATCATTCCAAAATGAAGCTACCAATACAATATCACTTGCCCTCTTTCCCTTTACTTCTTTGGCTAATTTGGACTTCAACCACTCCTCTGAAGTGAACATCCTCCTAAGATTGTGCTTCTGTTTGAACAACCTTTGTAAAGTAAGAAAGGTCGTAGCAAACCTTGTCACTCTATGCCTGACCAATTCCATCTTGTTAGTGAACTTTCTCATAATGTTCAAGGCCAATGTGTGATTGTAGATGAAGCCCACAAGATTTATTCCTCTTGAGATTGTCTTCTTAACTCGAGGAAGCTTTCCAATGTCCTCCAATATCAAGTCCACACAATGTGCAGCACATGGAGTCCAAAAGAGATTCTTCCTCTTAGCTTCAAGTAGTTTGCCTAAGAAGAATCACATTAAATGAAACTAGTTAAGTGGTCAATAATCAAAGCAAGTAAAAAAAGCAATTAGACTAAGTTAACAATTCTTACCGGCCAAGACATAATTACTTCCATTGTCAGATACCACCTGAACAACATTTTGTTCTCCAATCTCTTCCACAAATGTATCCAACAACTCAAATACTTTTTCTCCTGTCTTCATGTAAGCAGAAGCATCAACACTTCTCACAAACATTGTCCCTTCTGGACAATTCACCATGAAATTGATTAAGGTCCTATTCTTCCTATCTGTCCAAGCATCTGACATAATTGTACATCCAAATTGCACCCATTGATCCTTATGGCTCTTTAGCATGTCTTTCGTAAATTCCAACTCCTTTTTAAGGAGTGGAACTCTCAACTCATGATAACTTGGAGCCTGAAGATGTGGACCATAGTTTCCAACAGCTTCAAGCATCATCTTGAAACTTTTTGACCTTGCAACGTTGAATGCAATCTCATTCCTATAAAAAAATCGAGCAATATATTGGATGGTTCTTTCCCTTGCCTCTTTATCACAAGCATCATTGATGCTTGTTTGCCTATGAGCCTTTCCAAGTTTCATTTGTGCTTCACGGTTTTTCAAAAGAAGCAAATCCATGGGGCCGCCTTTCACATTACATCCTTTCTTGGGTGGCCTAAAAAAAGACTCAGCTGTACATGAAGGTCTCTTCCCACTTCTAATTTGATGAATTTCTTGTACTTCCTCTTGCTCATCATCTTCTTGCATCTCTGCTAAATATGCTTCCTTCAAAGCATTTTTCTTCTCTAAAGCTTCTTTAAGAAGTTGTTTTACATCTGGGGGAACCTTTCTGCAATAATCAACATCTCCCTTCACACACATTTGGTGTCTTTTGGCTCTAGTGATTCCACCTGTAGTCACTTTTCCACAAAAATCACAACACTCTTCCTATTATTAATATCTTTCAAACTATTCCATTTCCATGCAATGTCAATATTATCACCAGTGGGTTTCACTAAACCATGTGAAGATGGAGTAGCTCCTTGTGATGATGTTGGCGCTGCCATGACTAGAACTTAGAAATCTGAAACAAATAGAAATATAAAATAAAATAAGGGAATCTGTCCAAAATGAAAAAAAACAAAGGACAGAATCTGTCCAAAAAAAAGGACAGAAGCTGTCCAAAAAAAGGACAGAATCTGTCCCAGAAAACAGAATCTGTCCAAAAAAAAAAGAAGGAAAAACAGATTGGAGAGAATATGAGAAACAGAGATAGAAAAAAAAACAAAATGAAGCTACCATGCTCGCTGGAATCAAGAGAATAGAGGAGAATAGAGTAGCTGCAATGGAGAATAGAGTTGCTTACATGCTCGCTGCTGGAATCGGGAGGTTGCCGTCGCCGGAATCGTCGCCGGAATCGTCGCCGCCGGGAAGAAACAGGAGAAGTCGGCAGCAGCAAAACCAGGGGGGAAAACAGCAGTAATGGGTTTAAAACATGGTTTATTTTTATCCCATAGAAGCTTTTTTAACCCTAGGTCAAAGAAGTTGGACCGTCGGGGCGCGACGAGCGCGTTTGGACGCGCGACGCGACGCGCGCGATAGGCGCGCGATTGCCGCGAATCCATTCCGCACCGCGATGCGCAGCTTGGAGCGGTGTCCTGCCGCGACGCGCCGCGACGCCGCGATAGCGCGCTATCGCGCCGCTATCGACTACCCTGATCAGCGGTAAAGAAACTGACCTTCTCTTGGTCTTCCTGGGCAAACGGCACTTGATGGTACCCCTGGTAGGCATCCAGCATACAGATCAGCTCGCTCCCTACGGTTGAGTCCACAATTTGATCGATTCGAGGGAGCGAGTAGCAGTCCTTCGGGCAGGCGCGGTTAAGGTCACGGAAGTCTATACATACCCTCCACCTTTTGTCCGGTTTAGCCACTAGCACCACATTTGCTAACCAGGCCGGGAATTGCACTTCCCGGACGTGTCCTGCTTCCAAGAGTTTTTCGATTTCGGCACGGATGATTTTGTTTTGCTCCAGGCTATAGTTCCTCTACCGCTGCTTCACCAGTCGGGCACCCGGGTACACGTGAAGCTTGTGCTCCATGACCTCCGGTCGGACCCCCTTTAGGTCCCGAGGGGACCACGCAAACACATCCTGATTCGCAGGCACTCCATCAGGCGCTACCTGAGGTCGAGCTCGAGCTCCAAAGCTATCTTGACTCTCCTGTCTTCCCGGTCCAGCGAGAGCGAAACTTCCTCTTCCTGTTCCTTTAATTCAGCCCAAGGAGAGGGCAACACCATGTTGCAACTGGCGGGCGGTGCGCGGAAAGCCTTCCGGGACTCGACTCGGACGTCGTCCACGTAACAGCGGCGTGCTACCTTCTGGTCGCCCTTCACTTCCCCCACCCGCTCGCCCACGGGGAATTTGACCTTCAAGTAGAAAGTGGAGACCACCGCCCTGAATTCGTTAAGGGTCGGTCTCCCCAGGATGACGTTGTAGGCAGAGGGCGCGTCTACCACCAGGAAGGTAGACCACCTGGTCCTCTGCACCGGCTCTTTCCCGAGTGAGATGGCCAGCCTGACTTGGCCGACTGACCTAACCTCATTTCCGGTGAATCCAAATAGCGGGGTGGCCACGGGTTGCAACTCGGTGCTGTCAATCTGTAGTTGGTCAAACGCCTTCTGGTAGAGAACATTAACTGAGCTTCCGGTGTCCACAATAGTCCGGTGCACCTGGTAATTTGCTATGACCACTGTGACGACCAGCGCGTCCTCGTGGGGTGTCTCCAACCCCTCCAAATCGGATGGCCCAAAGCAGATTTGAGGTCCCTGGGCTTGAGCAGCACTTGTTCCCACCTGATGGATTTCTAGTCTCCGCACTTGCGACTTCCGGGCCCGGTTGGAATCGCCGTAGGTAGGCCCGCCCGAGATGACATTGACCGACCCATGCACATTGTTCTGCCGGTTCGCCTGCTCCTCGCTTGCCTCGCCCAGCTCAGAGGAGGGTCCTGCCTGAAATAGTGGCCGGGCCACGGGTGCAGCCGGCCTACCTTCCCTCTCCCGGTCGGCTGTCGGCGTCCTTCCCCAACCCCGAGTCCCTCCGGGGAGGGCTCTTCCTCAAAATCCCCGACCAGCCGGCCCTTGACCACGGCCGGCTTGCCAGCACTCCTGGGTGTTGTGGGTGTGGCTGTGGTGGAAGGAACAATAAGGCTGGAATCTATCGGGGATGCATCCTTGGGCAACTTGCTGGACATGGTTCATCTCGACGGGTGCCCGCGGGATGAAGGCATGGGGGCTGCGTATGGGCCCTCCCGGGGGGTGGGCCCTCAGGGTAGGGACCGGGCTTGTGGGGGCGACCGTCTCCTTCCGGCGGGCGGCTTGCGCTTCCTCCACGTTTACGTATTTCACTGCTTTGCCCAGGAGGCTATCAAAATCCTTCGGAGGCTTCTTTATCAAGGATCTGAAAAATTCTCCTTGTAATCCCTGGGAGAAGGCGCTCACCATTACTTCCGGGGTGGCCGAGGGCACGTCCAGCACTATCTGATTGAACCTCTTAATATAAGCGCGCAGCGACTCCTTTGGGCCTGCTTCAGGGCGAACAGATTGATGCTGGTCTTGTAATGCCTCCGACTGCTAGCGAAGTGCTGCGAGAAGAGCCTCTTGAAATCTCCGAAATTTTTCACGGACCCGTCAGGAAGTCTGTCGAACCACCGCTGGGCGGGACCGGCCAAAGTGGTCAGGAAGGCACGGCATTTGATGTCATCTGTATACTGGTGCAGTAGGGCTGCATTCTCAAATTTCATTAAATGCTCTTCCGGGTCGGTGGCCCCTCCATATTCCGCGATGGAGAGGAGCCGGAAGTTCTTAGGGACCGGCTCTTGGAGGATGCGGCTGGAAAACGGGAAGCCTGCCCGGTCAGGGGAAGCAGGGTCAGCGGGGGCCTTCCCCTTGGCGGGCCTCACCCGGCTGGATAAAATCTCTAGTGGGCCGGACTGGGCTTCGTCTTCTACTGGGTAAAAGAAAGCTGGGGAGAAGTAGGGGTTGCCTCCCGGCCTCCCTCCTTCCGTCTTGGTGCCTTCTGCGTCGTCGGCGGGTGCTGAGCGGCCCTCCCGCGGTTGCTGCTGGGCCAACTTTTGAGCTTTCGCCGCCACTAGTAACTCGAAGTCTTCTTGTGAGAGTGTGACCGTCACCTTGCTAGGCTCACCCATCGTCGTCTTCCGATCAGGAGAAGTTCCCACAGACGGCGCCAATTTGATCCTGTAAGCAAGCGGAGGGGAGCTTTGCCGGTGACGGGCTGATCTCTATATAGGACTTCTTAGTTGCCAATCCTCTTTCAAGGGTTCTCGCTGACCTTTATATAGGGGAGGAGACTTATCTCTCCTCATAAATTGCCTTATTGTTGGAAGGATAGGCCTCTCCGATGGGGGTACGGAGCCGCCTGGGAGTTGTCCTTGCCCCCCCCCCCCCCCCACCCCCTGCCTTTCAGAGTACTAAGTGTCAGCGTACTTTGGGGGAAGGCGTGGCGGCCCATGCGGGGGGAAGGAATGCTGACACCTTTCGTACCCTCTTCATAATGAGGGATGGCGGGTCTCTCGACGTACTTGGCTAGGATACCGTTAGTGATGGACCCCACCTTTGGCCTGGATCGGACGCGTCGGGGGGACGGGGGGTCTCTCATCTAACCCGGTTATGGCCGGGCTAGTCATACCCCTAGTCCTCCCGGCACGCTCTTTCGTAACCAGGCCCCGCCCAAGCGGGCTGAGTCAGCCATCCACGCCCCGACCCGTAGGTCTGGGACTTCCTGCCCAGCCCCGGGCCGGGCCGGTGCCAGGGTAATTATGCCCTTTCTCGTCCCGGGGGGCTTTTTCCTAAGCGGGCCCCGCCCAGGAGGGCTGGGTCTGTCATCCAGGCCTCGACCCGTAGGTCGGGGTCTTCCTGCCCGGCCCCGGGCCGGTGCTAGGGTAATTATGCCCTTTCTCCTCCCGGGGGGCTTTTTCCTAAGCGAGCCCCGCCCAGGAGGGCTGGGCCTACCATCCAGGCCCCGACCCGTAGGTCGGGGTCTTCCTGCCCGGCCCCGGGTCCTTGGGTCTCCACCGTCATTTCCCCAAGGGTCCTCCCCGTATGCTACCCGTTTGACCCCCTGCCTTTTACCGACCGAATCACAAGTAATGTCTCATTTTTCTAAAATTCCAACTCAATTTATTATCTAATTCTGATAGTAAACAAGTTAAATGCGTGAAGATTATAGAAGAAAATCTTATATGAATGCATCATAGCTCATATTGAAGAGAAAAATAAGTAAAAGAACATTTTTAATGCAAGCATCTAATTAATATAGTTTTATTAAAAGTAAAAAATCTAAGTGAAATTGATTAAATGAGTAAAACTCATTTAAATTAATCTCAATATGTTTTAACACATAACTAAGTGTGTCGAATATTGGTACAAAATATTTTATAACTTATTGCTTTAAAATTTTAATTCAAATGACCTTTTAATTGGCGTTGACAAAAATATAGAGTTAAAGAGCATTAATTCAAATGACCTTTTAATTGGCGTTGGCAACTTGGCATCAATATGCTTAAAATTAATCTCAATATGTTGACCTTTTAATTAACTACTGCAATCAATCTATCCAAGAAGAAAGTATCAAAGAGCCATTACATTCGAGAAGAGCATTAACTTTACCTGAGAGAAGTTGTTTGGCAAATGATAAGTGGTCTTTGTCACTGGCCATTGCCGCCAAAAATGCCAATGCTCCATGTGGATGTGCCATCTTTATCACCTCCACTAAACCTTTAGCAGAAGCTTCAGTATGCGCTAAAATATACGTTCAATGTGTCAGTGTCTATCAATTACTAAGGAAAAGGAAATAAATCATCAAAAAATTTTCATACCTCCATCAATTAGTATGTTGACGTCAGAAAATCCAATTGACAAAGTTTCCCTTTGTGTAAGAAATTGGCTTCTCCCGTTCAATCTGGTTTTCTCCAAACCAGCTCGAATGAACTTATCAGATATCACCCACAGTTACATTTTAAAGATTATAAGCTAAGTGACTAATACACAATAGGAAATCATAAGACCAAAAACAAAAATTAACAACATTGTCCTTATGACAATATTAATTTGTTCAAGGGTAATGATTACATCAGCCTTGATGCCAATAACAGAGCAATTTTATAGGCGAACATCAGTATGATAAAGATATATGAATTCTGATATTAATGACATAAGCTGGGTAAATACTTTGCCAAAAGATAAATAGGATTTAGGTAATAGAAAACCAAAAATCAATACAAAATTCAAATTCCAATAGTAATGAATATTTGCGTCTAAGAGAATGGCTCCATATACAACATCAATTCGTCAACAAAATTCACAAAGACTAATCACCCACTTTTGAATCCAAATATCTCTTCCTCATACGTAGTTGCAAGTTGTTATTTGTTAAATGGTAGAACTCTATTTTGCATTTAACTTCGTTCATTTTGATGAATCAATCTTAAATTTTCGCCAAGTAAATTTGATGTGTGCCGCTTTAACCATGATGATGACTAAAAGTACAAGTTTCAAAGATCTGTAACTACGAGGTATTGACTACCACCATCTGAGGGGTATGGCAAGATAAACACTGATGCTGACCTTAGACCCCGATTTGGTCCAAAAGGAATTGGAGGGCATCATAAGGAATGTTACAGGTAACTATGTCGCAGGATTCATGGCTTCAATGAGACCAACATTTAAGCTTGATGTGTAACTGGCATGGATCCACAAAGTATCCGGCTTCTCATGAGGTGCAGACCTCAGGAAGGTATGGGTAGAAACACACTCAAAATTATTGGTGGCGATTATAGAAGGACATGTGTAGGAAAGGCTGATACTAAATTGATGCCATATAAAAATAGACCCATCTAATCACATAAAAAATTGGAATGGAATTTTTAAAGAGGATAAATATCTCCCATATAGAGAAAATAGCTCCTACTATGAAAAAGTCCCATTTAGTTAATTGAAAATAGAATTCTCATTGATTGAAAGCTATAGATTCAATATCAACCAAGTTAGAAAAGAAAACCCCCTAATTAGGAAACACAATAATTTCGTACCTGAGTAAAAGGGTGAAAAGTTCTGAAATATTTTCCATTTCCAAGAAAAATAAGCAATGCTAATTCAGACAAACACAGGAGTCGAGGATTTGTAAATGAAAGTTCTTGCTAACAGTATTGAGTGAATAGTAGTTACCTACAGTAATTCGGAACAATAGAAATAAAGGTAGTGGGTGGTGATAGCTCAGACATTAGCACAAGAGGAACAGGAGAGTAATAAGAAACATCCTGAAGAAAGGTAACAATCAAATCAAAACTACAACGGGAGACGGGAAGTAGAAGTAATATTCCTTCTTAATTTAAGAATATCCAACCATGAAAGACACCAAACAGAGTTCGAACTTAGCTTATCACGGCACTACCTAGTCACAAAGCATGAGAAAAGACAACCAAAAACTCATGCAGTACAAGGAAGAGAACCACAGTAGGGCACATGCAGAAGAGGAAAATGTAACAATCAGAGTGGATGTGGAATCAGATTCATGAGAAAGCAAGTGGTAAAAACAACATCAACCCAAAGATGCCTAGGATCGTGTATAAAAACATCATAGTACAAGCAACGTTAAAGAAATAATGGTTTCTGCATTCAGCAACCTCAGTTTGTTGGGATATATGAGCACAATAATCTAATTATCTAAGGAATACCCATGGCAATGTCGAAAGGTAGTAAAAGTAGACTATGCATTATAAGTCATAAGACATATACCATTAAGCCATTAAAAGAATGTAAAATTTTTTATCTTAATATAAATTGTGAAAGTTATTCGTGAGAAAACTTTGAACACATTAAGGGCATCAATTCGACTTTTAGGGAGATGAAGCCAAATCATACAAGAATAATCATCAAGCAATGTAATAAAATGCCTATAACCACATGTCACAGAAACTGGAGAAAATAAAAGCGTCAGGAAGACTGTTTATTTTTACACAAAAATAGAGACACTATGATGTGTGCCTAACTCACAAGCCTCGTAATAACAAACAGTGGAATAGACTCTAAAGATGTACGATATTAGATAGGCTAAAGGGGCAAGTGACCCAAGAGACAATGCCACTAATATGGTATAATAGATTCAGCAAAAATAGGTCCGTGAGTAGATCACCAAATAACAAAGCACTGAGTAGGCGTAAGTATATCACACGTAGTAGATATCACCATTGTTGTCTTTGTGCACACATTTTGATATATTGAGTAGGGGAAAATGCCACAGAAAATCTGACGTTTGTTATGTTTGGCAATAGAAAGCAAACTAACAATAAACTGGATACATAAACAAAATCTATCAGCAATTGAAAAAGATGAATCCATGAAATCTATGTCACACAGTTAGGGTTATGGGAGTCATCAGCAATGGCAACAGAAGGCATATGTAAAGGCCTGGTAGACAAGAAAATAGAAGTGACTTAAAAATTTTAGATATTAGGAGTGCTATAACTTTTTATATAGAATTCAGTGAATGAAAGGTCTGTGAAACCAACACTATAAATGGTGATTCGCATTGCAGGCAATTGTTGCATTTTCTTTTAAGCTGTGTGAATGTTCTTGAAAGGGGCAACCAACTTGTCAAACAGAGAAATTTCTTTTCTCATGACTTATAAACTCTTAAAATTTCATGTTCATGGACAAAGCATTCTAAAAAAAAAAAAGACAGCCCGGTGCATGAAACTCCCACCAAACGAGGTCCCAAGGAAGGGTCTATTATACGCAACCTTACCCTACTTTGTAAGAGGCTGTTTTTAGGATTCGAACCCGTGACCTTTTATGTCACAAGGCGGCAACTTTACCATTGCGCCAAGGCTCCCTTCAGACAAAGCATTCTTAAGTGAATAAAAAATTTCCCTAATGAGATTCCATGTGATTAATAAGCTAAGTACATAAATGCAACTGAAGCACTTATTAAGGAACATTATTATGTAGACAGAAGCCTTGAAGGAGTCTTCAAAATTATGGTATTTCCCTAGTGCCAAAGAACAAAGTTGAAACAGTTATTGAACTGTTGTTCAACTTTGGTTTACAGTTTCAAATCGAAAGGATAAAAGATAGATTCAATAAAAAATGATCAACTCATTGGCGCAGAAAGAAAGAGATATTAGGTTAGGAGAGCAAGGATGAGGGTCATGAACTTAATGCATCCCTAAGTCTAGATATAAGAGAACGAAACCCCAGGAGGTACAATGGTGAGAGGAGAAGTGGGCAAAAGAAGGTATAAAGGAAGGGGCTAGTGAGGTAGTCATTTAGGTACTGTACCAAATTTCTGTAGCTGCAGCGCCACCATGGTACCAAGGGGCGACATAGCAGCAGCGATCGTGCCACTGATGTGAGAATCACTCTAATATAAGTTGAAGAGATAAAATAAAGCATTCAATCAAATTTTGGTCCTATGGTGCCAGACTATATGATAAAGAAAGAGCTGAAAAGTAATTTGAGTAATTCCAGAAGACAGATAATTTACAAGGATTAATAGACAGGGAAAACAAATAGCGAGAGTGAGAGGATTTTTTTTTCCAAGGTATGCCCTCTTTCAAATAAAGGGGTCTATTAGAATAACTTAAGATAACAAATCATGGAAGTGTTCTAGCTCCAAGGAAGACTCCATGAAAATATAAGGTTGTATGTTATTTCTCTCAGTTAAATATTCGTATAAGAAAAAAATGAAGTAATTAACAAAATGAAAACGACAATGGCAGTTAAAAACAACCACTCTACTGTTTGGAAAAGAAAACTGTGAACCAAAAGAATGATACCTTGATCACGAAGGCTTAAAGCTGCACATGCGGCCGAGACAGCATTCTGAAGTTGATGAGCACCAAGCAAGTGGAGTTTTACATTAGGCAATGTGATGGACTGCACAGTAAATAAAAAACTATCAGCTATTTTATAATGGATTATCAATTACAATTTGGAATGTTTTCTAAAAAAATAAAACGAGTACACAAAACCAAAGAACCTATTGATTCATACTGATTGCAAGTTATGCATTTGGATTCGTATGTCACAAGTCTGATAAGGGTTTTCATCCTTTCCCATTGTCAAGCACTTCGATGTTTTCTGTATGCCAGGATCACATGTTGATATGACCTTGGATTTCATTAAGGATGCCTTATGACGAATAATCTCTTCAATATGTGATTCAAAGGGCCCACCAATTACAACCTGAGATATCCACTGATATTTTACAACAAACAGCATAATTCAGATGAGTAATTGAACTTATAGAGAATACATAAGAAAAATTACAGAAAGAAAAATTAAAATTTTCAATTTTGATTATTATCTTAATAAATTAAGAGAAAATTAGGCTTTGGATCCTGATCTGTTGACCTATCGATCCAAAATGGCCCTGTTTTCCAAAATGGCCCTTCAGATCTAGCATTTTGGGTCCTGTTTTCCCTTTAAAAAAAATGGCCCTTCATGTTTTGTTCAAAGAATAAAATGATCCAAAATGCGTACTCTACAACCATCTAATCATTGTATCCCAAATCCTATCAAAACCCAACCCTATTAAGGACTTAATCCTTTCCTCTGTTTACCCATCGTAAAATAATGAGCAAACATATTAAAGAATCCATCTTTTATTATTTTGACATTTTTTCATCCAAATCAGGCGGAACAACTTTCCTTCCTTCCTAGCCGTCAAGCCCGTGAATGCTCGAATCTCTCCCACGGCGCCGCCAGGTAGCATGCGGCCATGAGAGAGGCAAGTCACGGTCGCGAGGCTTCTGTGAACTCGCCGAAGTCCGCTGTTTTTTTCCCTTTCCTCTCCTTTCCTTCTTCTTTCTCTTCTTTTCCTTTCCTTTTCCCTAGGGATTTTTTTTCCACTTTGGATTCCTTCATTCTTAAATCGACACCTCGAAGTAAACAAAGAATAAGAGCAACCAAGAAGCTCATGTAGAGATGTCTGTAAGGAATAAGCAGTCAGGTGTGCAAAAACAAAGGTAACTAGACCTTGCACAATAAGATAAATTTGATGTAGTGTTGACTCAATAGTGAGCATGTGTTATAGAGAGAAGAGGCTAGCAAATGGGGCTACACGAGGCAAAGAGAGATATAGGAGTGAAGGGATCAAAAGCTGAGGGGGAGACCTATGGGGATAACTCTTTAAGAAAATCCAACCTTAAAAAGGAGGCTATGATACCATTATTGAATTTGGGACAAGGAAAATGTAGGCATATGTTATAAAATTACCAATGTGAAATTAAACCCATTAGACCAATAACCTTACAAATCTCATACCTCTAGCATCTATCAAAAAGGCTACAAGATAAAAATTAACTAAAAACAAGGCACGTTTAGGTTGAATTATCACACTAGAGATTAAAGTTTGTGAAGTGATATAGAACCGCGCAAAGAAATTATTTGAAAAGTTAAGGATTTCCATATGTAAAGAATAAAGAAAAGTACACAACTGGACACCCACTCTTGATGATTCCTGACTTGGCCACTGTGATGCTTTGTAATGAACCACCTAATGCAGCCAAGTGTTCCTCACCTATGGATGTTATGACTGCAGTAGCTAGTTCAGTATTGCATACAACATTTGTAGCATCTCTAGCTCCCCCAAGGCCTGCCTGTCCATATACAAGGACAATACTGTTATACTAGTGTGTACTGAAAAAAAATAAAATACAAAATGCAATAGCTTACAAGAATAGATGTTAATCATAAGGTACAAAATGTTAGTGGAAAAGGTGTCGAAGGGAAAAAATTACTTCGATGACAGCAATGTCAACCCTTTCTTTGGCAAACAGAAGAAACGATAGAGCAGTGAATACCTACATAGACAATATAAATGACTGTCAAATGTCTTAAGCAATAGGAAAGTAGCATCTCCTAGTAAGAAAATATTAGCACTGCTAAAAATACTTAGAAGGGAAAAAAAAATATCCACGACACTATAAAACTGAAAAAGAAACAGATATATGTAAATATAATCAATCAGGATAAACAGATATATGTATACATAATCAATCAGGATGGCTAATGACCAGGCAACCTTTTCTAATGCCAACAATTTTTCTTTCCTACTAGCACAAACATGCAAATCAAGTTATTGATTAAGAGCCAATAGCTTCATTGCTATACGGCTCACTGACTTCCATACATGGGCTAAAATAATAAGTTCAAACTAGGTTTATGTTGGAATCAAAATTAGAGTTCTACTGCAAACCATTTTAATTATAGATAGCCACACAAATCGTTTTAATAAAAACTTGGGAAACAAATTTGGTTCAATCTGTATATTGTGATGTAACAGGGCATGTGTTAGAGCTTTCCTTTAAGCTATTCATAGAAATACAGAACTGATAAGATATTACCCAAAATTCTTGCTCTAATTTTTGATGAACAAATACCTTCACGTGGCTCAAAGCTCCTTTTCCTGCATTATTGATTGATCAAGGATTCCCTTTACCTCTTGGAAAATCTCCTGCAGTAATATTGCTGAAACAGGGTTCCCACATTTTCCAACAGAAATGCGTTCCCGAACACTCAAAAGATGAGGACTGCATGCAAGGAAACATACCATTGTCGGATATAAAGCAATCAACTGATACATACCGATAAACAGGCATGCTTAGGTGCCTCATTGCAGTTAGTCATATTTTTATTCCATTTTTAGGTGGTTGACCTGGCATTTTCAGTCATAAATGGGCTTTCAGTGCAGCAATTAACCAAACATTAAGTACCTAGTGTAGCAGCCAACTGAGTATCCTTCTTCCCGTAGAATATTGGATATAAAAGCTGCAGTGGATCCTTTTCCTTTGGTGCCAGCAATATGAACAACCTACAAATGCCATCATGGTGAGACAAAGGTAGTATTCTGATCTTGATTAAAGATTTATCAGGCAAGAGGGGAGGGAAAAAAACGCAGTTATAAAAAAACAGTGAACGAGAGGGGGGGAAATGAGTTCCTACATTTAACAGAAACTCTGAAGAAATAAAGATTCACATTTTAAGTTGATATATATCTTGATCAGTAGTCATTGTCCTGAACTAGAACGAAGAAATATAGAAAGGCCTCGGTTTCAAGACGAGGCGTCGCGCACCTTGAATTGTTTGTGAGGATCGCCGAGCCGTCCGAGCAGCCGCCTCATCCTCCCGAGATCGAACCCTTCATCGGTGTCCGTTCCTGCACCTTGTGGAACACCGGCCATCTCGTAGTTCTTCAGCCTCTCCATGTAATCGAGGAACTCGAGAGGTCCGCGGCCTCCGACACGGCCTCCAACGACGCAGGCCGCCGTGACTCGAAGGGTTTCGACGACACCATCATCATCAGATAACAAAAGCGAACGGGTGCAGCAGCAAAGCGCCGCAGCATCTTCGGATTCGGCGCGCTAAGGGCGACGATCGGAAGGCGAGGCAGCGGCGAGGACATGGACCGGGAACAGATGGAGGCGTCGTCGATCAGGAAATGACGATGAGATCCGTATCGTTTTCAACCATTGGATTGTGCATTAGAAACAAAAGGACGGTGGATCTTGCGAGAATTTATTTTTACTCTTACCTCTGTGGGATGGGGTGAGGAGACGATTAAGAAGGTTTTTCCGACGACAACCTATCCGATGAATGAAAATTTTTCATCGACTCTTGAGATAAGCTTGGAAGTTGTAGTTGCGCGTGACGTGAGGAAGAAATCCAAAACAAAGATTTTACGAGATAATTGATTGTTGGGGGAAAAAAAGAAGAAGTAAGAAGAGGGGCTGCTGTTAGCTAGTACAAGAAGGAGACTTTTGAAAAGAAAGCTACTGGGAGGATGCTAGAGTTGCTATTGCTGGAGGAGGGCAGCAACGAAGTTGTTGTTGTTGTAAAGAGGAGAAGAAGAAGCAACTGCGGTTGGGAGAGAGTTGTAAGGGGAGGAAGAGGACTGATCTATTCAAAAAAAAAAAAAAAAAAAAAAAAAAAAAAAAAGTGAAACGTTCGCTCCCAACGCCCTCGTCAATTCGTCCTAGGACCAACACGGAGGAGGTAAATCACGGGGTGTGATGAGGCGCATGGGGTGAGGGAATTAATGTCAGTAGGCCAGGATTTTATCCCCATGCACAACTGACGACCCTCAATCCTGAGACCTCCGATTCAATCAGCAGGCGCTTTACCATCCGATCCAGCCCGTGTCGGCCAAGAAGAGGATTGATCTAGTATTGTTGCAGGGAGGAGGAGGAGATCGGAGGTGCAGAGGAGGATCCAATGGTGGCTACGTCGCCTAGGGGGTGTGGTGACGGGATCGATGGGTTGTGCAGTCATCGGTGGATTTGCGGCAACTAAGAAAACAAAAAGTAGACAGGGTTTCGATTTTGAAGAGAGAGAAAAAAAAACTATTGTGTGGTGGAAGAAGGAGAAAAAGAAAGAAAACAAAGAAAAAAAATTTTGTGTGTGTTTTTGTTTTTTCAAGGAAAAAGACATAAAAAAGGAGAAAAATAGAAATCCTTGTTAAAAAAACAACGAGATGCATTGTAGAAAAAAAAAGTGAGAAATAATATTGGAAAAATATAAAAAGAAAGGATTATCTCAAGTGGTGGTGTTGAGACAAAATAAAAGAATAAGTAGTTGTTAAGAAAGAAAAAGTAGGATAACAGAGAAAGGTGAGGATTATTGTTGATTTTGATAACATGAGGAAGAAGAAGATTGTTGTTGGCGACGACACATACCTTCAAGAAAGAGAAGAGATCATGCTGTTTGAATCGGAGGTCTTAGGGTCGAGGGTCAAGGGTCGCCAGTTGCGCACGGGGATAAAACCCTGATCTGCTGGTATTAATTCTCTCGACCCAGGCGCCTCACCACACCAGTGATAATCGTGATTTACCTCCTCCGTGTTGGTCCTGGGGCGGACTGGCGGGGGCGCTGGGGGCGAGCGTTTCGCCTTTTTTGAAAGAAAGAGAAGAGACCAGGGAAACCAGCAGCAAGGAGAGGATCTAAGTAAAGAGTCGGCCATTTTTTTTAAGGAAATAGAAAGAAGAGATGCGTGCGAAAGATCATAGCTCTGATACCATGTAGAAATACATAATAGGAAAGCTCATAAACATAGAAAAGAAAGAATAGAAAGATAAATAAAGAGAAGATAATTACTTCTTTATTATTAATTAGTTATCATAGGTTAACAGACCTGTTTATACAAATGATCAAAATAATATATGGAACAATATTATGATAAATATTGTTAGAATATTGTAAATATAACTAGGGATAATTTGATGTATCATAATTTATATTTTACCTAAAATACAAATTTATCTTTAGAATAGAATCTTGATTTATTTCCTAAAATAGAGTTCTAATTATTTCTTAGAATAGGTTCTAACTTTGTATATAAATAGGGTCTATATCTTGTAATATTTGATGAAAGAATTCTTTAACATGGTATCAGAGTGCAAAGTTTAAGATTTTTTTCCTTTACCCTAAAATTTTTCTTTTGTCCTAAATCTTGGTCGATCTGTTTCTCTTTCCCCTCTCGCGACTTGTCCTGCCCGCGACTTCTCTTTTCCCCACTATGCAATGCTATTGTTCTTCCTCGCAACGCTACTGTTCTCCTGCATGCGACGCTGCTGTTCTCCAAAGAAGTTGAAGTTGTTATTCTCCAAAGAAGCCGAAGCTGTTGTTCTTCTCCTGCACGAGTCGTGAGCTCCGGCAACGTGTCACTCTTCACATGTGATCGTGTTCTCTCTGCACCCGATCGCGTCGCTCCCCACGACCTGCTCACGCAAGGCAACCCTTCCTTTTCTTCCTCGCTCGCGACCTCCATCTTCAGTTGCGCTGATGGCTTCTTCCGGCACCCCGTCACAGACCGTGTGTTGTTCTTCGTAGTGTGCTTTCCTCCATCAAACGTCGTAGGCTCCTCAGTCACGTGCGTATTCCGATGCCTATTCCTGACGCCAACAACTTCTCAACCACCCAAAACTAATCATGGCTACCTCTGACACTCCAAAGTCGGATATCTCAGTCATTACCAACCACATCACTGCACCGCTCTCTTTCGAGCAGTTGGATGGTAAGAACTACTCCTGTTGGGCCTCTCACATTGAGCTTTGGCTTGTTGGACAGAGTTATGAGATACATCTCACCCAAACCGAAGAGGATGCTCAAGTCGCCGATAATCCTTTGTGGAAGAAGGTTGACGCTCAGTTGTGTTGTATTATCCGAGCCACAATCCATCTATCTCTTAGGGATATCTTTCGCACTCACAAAACCTGCAAAGCTATTTGGACACAGGCTCAATAACTCTTTACAAACACCTCTCGGTGACTCTATCAAGTTTGTGAAGATCTCATGAACATCCTCAGTGCCCATCAGATTAAAGATTCTATGTCAACTTATCTAGGTTCGGTCTCTAGCCTTCTTTGTGACTTCAATGAATTGCTTTCACCTGCGACCACTCCTATTGCAGAGCTTGAAAATCGGAAGAAATTTTTTGCCTCTAGCTTTATATAGTCTGTCCACAGATTATTCTCATATTCGTGATCAGATTCTGGGCAGCCCTACAAAAACTACCATGGACAGTACCTGGGCGACTCTCTTTCGTGTCCCTGCCAAAGTCTCGACGTTACCTCCTTCCGTTCTTGTTGATTCATCAGCATTGGTTTCTCGAGGTAACACCAGACCTCCACCCGTAAGGGTGGCAAAGGACGTCCTTGGTGTGATCACTGCCACCGACCAGGACACGCGATTGATAAATGTTGGAGTCTATATGGTCGGCCCCCTCATGCTGCTCAGATCGTCCAAAGTTATGTTACTTCTTCAGCTTCCACTTCATAGTTGTCACCAGATCCGACCCCACCGCCTTCCTATGATGACTTTCTGAAATAGTATGAAGATCGACAGGCTTCTGATTCTACTATTGTCATTACACACGCTGATAATTCCTTTGTTGGCATATCTCGATCTTCGGATTCCTAGGTTCTTGATTCTAGAGCCACCGATCATATCACTATTAATAAATCTCTTTTTTCTTCTCTCACTACTTTCGGTTATTTACCCTTTGTCACCATGGCAAATGGTTCTCAAACTCAGTCCCAGGGTGTTGGTATTGTTCATCCTTCTCTGTCTCTCCCTATTCATAATATTGTTTATGTTCCCGGAGCTCGCTTTAATTTGTTATCAATAAGTCAGCTTACTCGGTCTCTTGATTGTGTCATCTCTTTTACTAAAATTTCTGTTTCCTTACAGAACCGGAGTACGGGAAGGATAATTGGCTTTGGATGTGAGTCACATGGCCTATATCGGCTTTACTGGATCTCTCTTGTTGGTTCGGCGGCGGCATCTTCTCTTCTTAGTCATGCTCAGTCAGGACATCTAGGTCTTGATAAGCTGAAACAATTATATCATAGCCTTTCTCACTTAAAGTTTTTGTCTTATGAGTCATGTCAATTAGGAAAGCATGTTCGTAGTTCTTTTTCTCCTCACACTGTGAGTCGGGCTATGCCCCCTTTTTCTTTGGTTCATTCTGATGTCTGGGGTTCGAGTTATATTTCTTCTACATTGGGATCTTGATATTTTGTTAATTTTATAAACGATTTTTTCCGTTGTACTTGGTTATATATGATCAAGGATCGTTCAGAATTGTTTCTATTTTTCAATCTCTTTTTCATGAAATAAAAAATCAATTTGGTATTTCTCTTTAAACCTTGCAAAGTGATAATGCGCGTGAATATTTATCTACTCCATTTTGGGCCTTCTTGGCGTCTCATGGTGTATTACATAGGACATCTTATCTACATACCCCTCAACAGAATAAAGTTGCAGAACGCAAGAATTGTCATTTTCTTGAGACCATCCAGACTCTTCTTTTCCACTCATGTTTCTCATCGATTTTGGGGTGATGTCGTACTTACTGCGTGTTATCTCATCAATTGCATGCCTTCCTCCACTCTACAAGGTAAAATACCTCATCATGTACTTTATCTTCATCAGTCTCTTCATCCTTTACCACCTAGGGTTTTTGGTTTTTATATGTTTTGATCATGCTCTTGATCCTGACAATGACAAACTCTCTCTCCATCTCATAAATGTGTCTTCCTTGGGTACCCATGATCTCAGAAAGGGTACAAGTGTTATTCCTCTACACTCCGTTGGTACTTCATATTTGCTAATGCCACGTTTTATGATTCGGTTCTATTTTTTGGGCCTAACGCATCTCCGTCAGAGTTTTCTCCTTCTACGCCTATGCCAGTGACTATCTTTTACCCTCCAGAGAACTCTCTATCACCTCCAGTCTCATCTCCTTCTCCATTGCGTGTTTATCAGCGTCGTCCTCGCCCTGCTTTGCCATCGCCCAACGCTGACACTGCCGTAGACACATCTTTGGAGCCATGTCATTCGCCTCTTCCTCCGGTGCCATCTCCTGAGTCTGATATTCCTATTGCACTTCGAAAAGGTATGCGTTCCACTCGTAATCCTTCTCCTCATTATATTTCTTTGAGTTATCATCGTCTTTCTCCTTCCCATTATTCTTGTCTTTCCTCTTTATCGTATGTTTCTTTTCCAAAGACTGCAGGTGATGCTTTTGCTCATCCAGAATAGAAATAGGCTATGCTCGACGAAATGTGTGCCTTACAAAGTAGTGGAACTTGGGGCCTTGTTCCTCTACCACCAGGGAAATTAGTTGTTGGTTGTTGATGGGTATATACGGTGAAAGTTAGTCCAGCCGGAAAAGTTAACCGATCTAAAGCCCGCCTCGTCGCTAAGGGTTATACTCAGATCTTCGGATTGGATATGGGGACATTTTTTCTCTTGTTTCCAAGATATCCTCTGTGCGTCTATGCCTGTCCATTGCTACGATTCGACATTGGCCTCTTTATCAGTTAGACATCAAAAATGCTTTCTTACATGGTGGCCTGTTCGAGGAAGTCTACATAGAGCAACCTCTGTGTTTTGTTGCTCAAGGGAGTCTTTTGGTCTTGTATGTTGCCTGCGAAAATCTTTATATGGCCTCAAGCAGTCACCCAGAGCATCGTTCGGTATGTTTAATACTGTAATTCAAGAGTTTGGCATGACTCGGAGCGAGGCGAACCATTCTGTCTTTTATTGCCACTCATCTACTGGTTGCATCTACTTAGTGGTTTATGTTGATGATATTGTCATCATAAGTAGTGATCATCTTGGGATTTCACAGGTGAAACAATATATTTTCAAACATTTCTAGACAAAGGATCTCTACAAATTCAAATATTTCTTAGAGATAGAAGTAGCACAGTCCAAAGATGGGATCATCATATCTCAAAGGAAGTATGCAATAGATATTTTGGAAGAAACAAAAATTTTAAACTCAAAGACAGTTGACAACCCCATGGATCCTAATATCAAGCTCCTGCCAAATCAGGGGGAGCCTCTTTCAGATTCTGAACGATACAGGCGATTAGTAGGGAAACAAAGCTATCTTACTGTTACTCGTCCAGACATCTCATTTGTAGTAAGTGTAGTAAGTCAGTTTCTCAACTCTCCATGCAAGGAACATTAGGATGTCGTGATTCGCATTATTCGATATATCAGAGACACTCCAAGAAAGAGTCTTTTGTACGGAGACAAAGGACATACTCGAGTCGTAATCTATTTTGATGCAGATTAGGCAGGTTCTCCCAATGACAGGAGATCTACTTCTGGGTTTTGCATATTTGTCGGAGATAATCTTGTTTCTTGAAAAGGCAAAAAGTAGAATATTGTAGCAAGTTTCAATACAGAGACAGAGTATCGAGTTATGACCATAGCCAGTCAAGAGCTTATATGGCTCAAACAATTGCTTCAGGAACTAAGATTTGGAGAGATTACACAAATGTCACTTATATGTGATAACCAGGTTGCCATGCATATCGCCTCAAATCCAGTTTTTCATGAGAGGACAAAGTATATTGAAGTCGGCTGTCACTTTGTCAGAGGGAAAGTCGTATCTAGAAAAATATCTACTAGTTATTTCAACTCACATGATCAACTAGCAGATATATTCACTAAGTCACTTAGAGGTGTTGGGTATGACTTGGCGGGCTTCCTAAGCAAACACGTGGTCGTCCTTGAGAGACCTCTCTATGTCTACGGATTAAAATTTAATCTGAATAGAGACCCGTCTCCCAAACGACTGTCTCGTCATCGTATCAATTGATTCAAGTTACAACTTAGCCAAACTCGAGAGTAAGGCCTTGTAACTTTCCGAATCAATTGACCGCGGAAAAGACGACTATAGGATCGCTAGTTTTTGTGTTTATTATCGGAGTCCATGACATGATTAATTATCAACATTAATTATCAATAATTAAAACATGATAATTAATCAAGAATATGCAATGATAACAATAATCAAAGCAAAAACAACAAGAAAACAAGAGGAGCTAAAGAGAGGTATACCTCGCCTTTTACCTCGCAGTCTTCTACCATATGACCCTCCCATCTTGGACGTTGTGTGGGCGACAAGCTACCAAGACGTGGAGTCACCAAGTCTTGCAATTAATCACCTTCTTCACTCTTCTTCCTTCCTTTGCGCCAACACCAAACCCTAGGGTTAGGGTTTGGTTTCCGCCGGTCACACTTCAAAGAAGAAGGAGATGAAGTCAACAAGGAAGAAGAGCTTCTCTTCTCCACCTCCACCCGAGACAACCTCCTCTTCTTCTTCCAATCCCACGGCTGCAAGCACGCAAGGAAGAAGGACTCCACCGAGCTCTCCCTTTTCCGGCGACAAACACCAAAGGAGAGAGCTCCTTCCGCCAGCAACCACCTCTCTACCTCCTTCTCTTTCGCACGCCACAAGAGAGGAAGAGCTTCCTCCTTGCTCAGAGAACCCAACAGCGAAAGGAGAAGAAGAAGGAGAAGACTAGGTGAAGAAGACCGAGAGCTTTCTTCTCGTCCACCGCCGGCCGACCACCTTCCTCCTTGCGCCGCCGCTTCTCCCTTTCTCTTCACCATCCGTGCTCCACAAAAGGAAGATGGAGAACCTTCCTTTGTCTAGTGATCGCCGGCAAAGAGAAGACCAAGAAGAAGAAGAGAAGGGAATGAGTTTTTCCCTTCCACCCGCCGGCGCCCTAGGAGAGAAGGAGAGAAGGAGAGGGAAAGAGGCTTAGGGTTTTGGGTTGTGATTAATTGGATTAATTTTCTAATTAATTAGCCTTGTATCATGACTCCTATGGGGTATATATAGGGCTATGGCAGGGACCATGAGGAGGAGTTGGGTCTTGGCCCGCTAATGGATCCAAATCCGATCCATTAATGGAGATCCATTCCACTAAAGGATCCCATTGAACTTCCTCACCAACCCCTATATTTTCATATGGGCTCCACCTATTATGAGTCGCCCATCTCCACGTGTTTAAGATATCAAATGCCCGATAATTAACTTAAATAACTGACAATTTAATTTAATTATCCTCTTGATCCTTGACTAGTACCACTCAACTTTTTCATCATATCAAACCATGGTCCACTTGCAAGATTTAATACGATAATCCTTTTGAGCTTATCAAGGGGGCATCATCATCCTGACTGACTAGAACACGAATTCCGTCAATAATCAACGACACACCATGTAGATAATTTTATTTCCCAATTTACCGGGCCTATCGATCTAACAGAATAGATCTCGCCCATTGGTAAATCAAAGTAATAATAATTAAATATATGTGCCCGTTATTATTTCGGGATTTAGAGATCGTACTCCATAATAGAATTCGAGTTCTAATCCAATTTATGAAGTCAACACAAAATTAGATGACTTCTGTTTTGGTCTTACTCAATGCACACAAAGTGCACTAGTGTAATTCTATGGTTAAAACAAACCACACCTAATTACACTACAACCATCCCGATGGTTTATCCAATTCCATCTCGGTTGTGAGCCTCTTACTTATACTTCTGCAAGGAACTCGATAACATGATCTTCTGTATGTCATCACACATCATATTATCTTCAATGCAAAGTATTAGACATTTTATACATATACTAATATAAACATGCATCATGTGATTCTCTTTCAAATGTAGATGTATATATAAAAGACAAGGCTTTTAGTATACATTCCAACAAGAGGGTCTTGAATTGTCTACATATGTAATAAGCTGGGTGCATATGATTTATATTCTCCAATTTGAGGGGGAGTATTAGAATATTGTAATATAACTAGGGATAATTTGATGTATCCTCAATTGAATTTTATCTAAAATGTAAATTAGTTGTTAGAATGGAATCTTGATTTATTTTCTAGAATAGAGTTCTAATTATTTCTTAGAATATGCCCTAACTTTGTATATAAATAGGGCCTATATCTTGTTATATTTGACAAAGGAAAATTTTTAATAAATATGGTAACATATTACGATTACTATGGTAATAACAAATATAAAAATAATGATAAATATATTTTGAATTGCAATTCAAATATGATAAATCATCAGTAATCGAAATCAAATTCTGAATCTCCTAAATTGGTATGGATATCAAACCTAATAGACACTGTGTTGATAGTCACTTGTTTGAGAAATTTGGTCTAAAGACCTTGCACCTTTCATTACAGAACACTCTTACTATATTTCTTAAATTCTATCTGTATTCTTACCCTCGTTGATCGGTGAAGACTCTCGTTGAAGACCGTAGAACAGGGTCGGTCAGCCAAGTGGACTAGTCGAGCACAAACTTAGATACCCCTTATAAATCCAAAAAAAAATCTATCTATATTCCACCCTATTCAAGTACCACATCATAGGAATTATAATACAATTACTTTTATGAATATGACAACACATTATTCCTCTATGTCTCAAGGGCTGTCCAAATTCAATTATCCACCTTTTTTTTTCAATTTCCACCTTATTGGAATTGACAATACAAATACTTCTATGATTACCCATTATAAAATTCCTTCTTCAGCTTTGTAACATTAGTCCTATTACTACAGTTCAATACAAGATTTAAAATCTCAATCCATATCGAAGTTTCGATTTTATATCAGAATCATATAATATCGGTATCATATCATACTGTGTCGATACGGTTTTGATACTTATATATATATATATATAATAAGATTTGGTTATTATTGTATTAATTTTATATAACTTGACAGTGTATTTTTCTTAAAATTTCTGAAATAAAGAATAGATAATTTAAAATTTTCCTTGACTTAAATATCATTCTTATCAAAATATGTTTAGCAACTAAGAATTTAAAAAGTAGAAAGCTAAGTATGTTAATATTCATGGTTCCAAATCTTGTGGGTAAGATAAAAAAAAGTATTGTCTATATAATTATATAACATAATTTATATTTAATAATTATTTAGATTATTTATTTATTTATATAATATAAATTTATATAATTATAGTTTATAAATATTCTAAATAATATATATAAAATATTATATATATATTGAATTCGATAAAAAAATTTATTAAAAAAATTATATATTTTTTAAAACTTTTTTAACAATTATTAGAATTATTTATAAAATTTTAAAATTATTTATAACTTCTTAAAATTATTTAAAATAATTTTAGAAAATTTTAATCGATTTTTAATTTATAAAAAGTGATTTTAAGTTTGCTTTTAAAATTATTTAAAATTATATAACTATATATTATATAAATTATCTTTTTTTTGTTTAATTTTTTTTATTTTTAACAAAAATAATAAAATTATATATTATAATTATATTAATTAATAACAGTTTATTTAATTAATTAGTGGTTTATATAATATATACTTATAATTTATATAATAATTAATTAGAAATTAGAAATTATACATATAATATAATGATTTTAAGAAAAACATTTAACAAACCCTAACTTTTCCTCACCCATTCATCCGCGCGACGCCTCGCCGGCTCGCCATCACTCGTCGTCGCGTCTCCATCACTTGTCGCCGCCTCTCCATCACTTTGCTGCCGCCTCTCGACCGCCGCAGGACTTAGGCAACAAGTTCGCCGCAACCACGGGGTTCGTGTGATGAGTCCGTCACGACCACAGTGTTGATGCAGTCTGACCCTGATTGTTGTTTTGGTATTGACACTGATTTTAGTTTAGGCTGATGAGATGATTATGATTAAGTCCTGGTCGGGGACTGGGTTTTGGATGGATTGGAAAATCCTAGCTTGGAGGGCTAGGTGTGAAAAGTCCTAATCTGGAAGGTTAGGTGTGGATGAAATCCTAGCTTGGAGGGCTAGGTGGATGAAAACCTGGCTTGGAGGATCAGGTCCTAGCCTGGAGGGCTAAGTGGACGAAATCCTAGCTTGGAGGGCTAGGTGGATGAAAGCCTGGCTTGGAGGGTCAGGTCCTAGCCTGGAGGGCTAGGTTGATGAAATCCCAGCCTGGACGGCCTGGTCCTATCCTGGAGGGCTAGGTTGATGAAAGTCCTAACTTGGAGGGTTGGGTGAAAAGTCCTAGCTTAGAGGGCTAGGTGAAAAGTCCTAACTTGGAGGATTAGGTGAAAAGTCCCAACTTGGAGGGTTAGGTGAAAAGTCCTAGCTTGGAGGGCTAGGTTGGAGTCCCAGTGAGTGAGACTGGGCATGGAGTCTTGGTCTAGGGGACTGAGCACGAGTCAGGGAGGCTGGGAGCCAGTTCTCCTAACTTAAAGTGCTTGTGGCTTTGCCTGGATCGGTCTGGTGACCGATCAGTGAAACTTGCCATGAAGTTGGCACGGTGCTCTTTAGTAGATCAGTCTAGTGACCGATCCAGCTAAGTCCTGATCGGTCCGGTGACCGATCAGGGAGAGAACAGAAATGTTGGTTGGCTTCTGTTTATCTCCTGATCGGTCTGGTGACCGATCAGGGAGAGAACAGAAAGTTTTGACAACTTTCTGTTTGTCTCCTGATCGGTCTGGTGACCGATCAAGGAGAGAACAGAAAGCTTTGGCAAACTTTCTGTTCGTCTCCTAATCGGTCTGGTGACCGATCAGGGAGAGAACAGAAAGGTTTGATTGACTTATGTTCGTCTCCTGATCGGTCTGGTGATCGATCAGACATACTGTTGGGACCGTTCTGGTGAACGATCAGGCGTCGCGAGCTCCTCACTATGATCGATCAGGTTGGAGCCTGATCGGTCAGGAGGTGTCCTGATCGGTCTGGTGATCGATCAGGAGGGTTGGGCTGCAAAGCTAAGAAAGCACTCTGTAAAGGGGTGGATCGGTCTGGTGATCGATCCACGACTTGAGAACGGTCCAGTGAACGATCAGGGAAGACATCGTAATTATTGATTACACGTTGGGGACCGATCAGGCTGGAGCCTGATCGGTCTGAGCCCACCCTGATCGGTCTGGTGACCGATCAGGAGTTACTCTGATCGATCCGGTGACCGATCAGTAGCTGACAACTTTAATTCAAAAGCGGTGTTAGGCGTCTGATTGCGTTCTGATTTACTCTGATTTCCACTGATACTCCACTGATATCTTCTGATGCTTTGATCTTCTGTTGATTTGGTACCCTAATGTGCTGCTAAGTGTGCAGGTGACTCAGGGATCATCCATGGGAAGTCAAAGGCAGGTTTTCGCTACAGCAAGCTTGGCTGTGTGCTTCAGCAGGTTGTAACGTTCTCTGGCGTGAACTGCAACAGTTAAGGAGCTGATGACCTGGGGCTTGACTGGAGGGAATTCAGTGAGTCCAGGTGTAGCTGGCTGTTGCAGGAGAGCAGCTGGGAGCTACTGTAGAGGAACGTGACCTGGGAGGCTTGTTAAGGTGGGTAGTGGAAAAGAGGAAAGAACAACTTGAACAATCACTTCTTGCAACCTGTTCTCATCAACGAGCTTGCTCCACACTTGTGCTATCACTTTGTTTGATCCATCTCTTGAGCAAGCCACTGTGATCTTTGAAGCAACCAGTTGTTACTTGAGCACTTGGAAGAGAAACAAGAAGCTTGGCGAGTCCATCAGCGAGAAGACACGAAGAAGGGAGTTCTTACGTGAGATCTGCGCTGGGTGGAGCTTGGTGAGAAGCTTGCTTGTGTTCTTGAGGTTCTAAGTGCTAAGTAAGATCGTTCTTGTGTTTCTTGTACTTTATACTTTTTCATCTTGAAAGGCTGTGGAGAGGTCAGTCCATCGAGAAGGAGGTTGCTTTCTATCCGAATTTTTCGGGGCTTGATCTGCCGACGATCAAGGGATCACCCACCTTAAGGGCACGCCAAGGAGTAGGGGCAAGTTATCCCCGAACCTTGTAAATCCTCTTGTTAGCGTTTTGTGTTGTTTACTTCATTTCTGCATTTAGTCTTCAGTATTGCTTTGCTTCCGCTGCTGCCAAACCTTTGAAGTGCAGAGAAATTTAATAAGTGCTAAAAGTTTAAGTGTTTGGCTACATTCACCCCCCCCCCTCTCTAGCCATCAAAGTTCTAACAAGTGGTATCAGAGCTTGGGGCTCTGTTCAAGCGGATTAACAACCGAGAGCTATCAATAATGGCTTTGAGAGAAGGTTTTAGCACCACTCGACCTCCTTTTTTCGATGGATCAGATTTTTAATATTGGAGATCGAAGATAGAGTATTATCTCCAGATGGACATCCACACATGATTTGCTGTGAATGAGGGTTTCTCCCCTCCAAAGGATGATGAAGGAAAAGAGTTGGAATCTTCGCGTTGGTTGGTTGAGCAAACTCGGATGAGTGAAGCCGATGCAAAGGCGATGGTGACCTTACAATATGGCATGAATAAAGACCAACTCATCAAGGTTGGTCCATTTACAAGTGCAAAAGATTTGTGGAATAAGCTCATTGAACTTCATGAGGGTACCCAAGATTCAAGAATTGCCAAGAGGGACTTGTTTCTCAACCAACTCCAAAATCTCTCCATGAAGGAGAGTGAAACCGTAAGTGAGCTCTATAGTAGATTCAAGGAGGTATTGAATGGTCTCTACTCGAATTATGAAAAGGTCGAAAACCGCGATCTTATGAGGTATGTGCTAAAAGCTTTTCCAAGGAATGCTTTGTGGTCATCCATGGTGGATGCCTACAAAGTCTCTAAGGAGAAGGGGATTGCTTTGTGGTCATCCATGGTAGATGATTTGTTCTGTGAGATGGAATTGCATGAAATGGCTAACAAAGGCCCCAAGGAGAAGGGGATTGCTTTAGTTGCAGGAGAAAAGACTAGGAAGAAGAAGTAGAAGGAAGCATCTTCATCTTCATCTTCATCCAAATCCGAATACGAGTCCGAGGAAGATGGCAGCGGGTCTTCTTCCTCTGAGATGGTAAACTTTGTTAAGAGGATGATGAGGAAGGGTCGACGCTTCAAGGGTAAAGGTAACCCTAGTGAAGTTAAGATTGACAAGACTAACATTACTTGCTATGAGTGTAGCAAGAAAGGGCATTTCAAGAAGAACTGCCCAAAACTCAAGAAGAAAGCGGAGAAATCAAAGAAAAACAAGAAGGCCTGGAAGGCCACTTGGGATGAATCCTCCTCCAGCTCATCCGATGAAGAGAAGGATGAGAAGAGCACATGGCATGTGGCACTTATGGCTTTAGAAGGAGAAGAAAGCAGTGATGAATCTTCCGACTCCTCAAACGCGGCTTCATCATCTTCGGATGATGAAGAGGTAATCACTCCCGAACTTAAAGAATGCTATAGAACAATTGCATGCTTAACCGATTATTTAAAGAAGTCAAAGAAGAAAATTAAATCATTGAAAATTGAAGTTGAACAATTGAAATCCTCTAGGGATGAGGATGTAGATGATTTACATATAGAGATGTTAGAGGATGAGAATAAATCATTGAAGAGTGAGGTTGAGAGACTCAAGAGTGTTCTTGAGAAATTCTCAACTAGCTCAAAGACTCTAGACATGATCCTAAATGCCCAAAGGGCAGTCTACAATAGGGCCGGTATTGGTTACCGACCCAAGAAATCATCTTTTGTTTCTTTAATGACTAGGACTGATGTTAAACAATCTAAGACACCTAGGACTCAAAGGAAAACATTCAAGGCATGAGTGCCTAAGTCTTGCTTAGTAGGTGCTTTAGGTCCCAAGATTTGGGTACCTAAATCTTCTATTTTTTGAATTGTGTAGGTTGTGATTAAGGGGGAGCATCTATCAAGTTGGTTCGTTGATAGTGGGTGCTCCAAACACATGACCTGGGATAGATCATTGTTTACTACCCTTCAAAGAAAAAGTAGAGGTAATGTTTTCTTTGGTAACAATGGTAGTCTTAAGGTCATAGGAATAGGAGACATTCAAATATCCGAATGTCTTAGGATTAAGAATGTCCTTCTAGTCAAGGGGATGACATTTAATCTCCTGAGTGTCAGTCAATTGTGTGATGCGGGTTACACAATGGATTTCCAATCAAGTCAATGTCTAGTTAGACAACATGACAACTTTGACACGGTACTAGTAGGAACAAGAATAGATAACATTTACCAAGTTTCATTTAAAAGTGCTACTAATGCTTTTGCTAAGTGTCTCATGTCAAGAGAAGATGAGTCCACCCTTTGGCACCGGAGACTAGCACATGTCAACATGAAGAATATCTAGAAATTGACCAACAAGGGATTGGTTCGTGGCTTACCAAGCATCAAGTATGAAAAGGACAAACTTTGTGATGCATGTCAAATGGGTAAGCAAACTAAATCTGCACATAAAGGTAAAAGCATTGTAAGTACTTCTATCGCTTTGGATTTACTTCATATGGACTTATTTGATTATAACACTATTATATCCATGAATGGTAGTAGATATTGTTTTGTGATCATTGATGATTTCACTAGATACACATGGACCTATTTTCTAAAATATAAGGATTAAACCTTAGATGTTTTCATTTCTTTTTGTAGAAGGGTTGAAAATGAAAAATCATCGACAATTAAAACAATAAGAAGTGATCATGGAGGTGAATTTCAAAACCAACGATTTTTTAGAGTTTTGTCAAGATAGAGGACATAGACATGAGTTCTCTACTCCTAGAACACAAAATGATGTTGTAGAGAGGAAGAACCTAGTCTTACAAGAGGCTGCACGAAGCATGCTCAATGAGGATGCATTACCGAGTTACTTATGGGCTGAAGCTGTGAACACAGCTTGCTATGTACAAAATTGAGTCTTCATTCATAGATTTCTAAGAAAGATTCCTCATGAACTTTGGTTTGGAAAACCACCTACGGTTAAACATCTTAGGGTGTTTGGTTGTAAGGTATTTATTCTAAACACCAAGGACCATCTTGGAAAGTTCACGGCAAAGGCTGATGAAGGGATACTGGTCGGGTACTCCCTCATTAGCAAAGCCTACCAAGTCTACAACAAGAAGTCTAGATTGGTTGAAGAATCTTCTGATGTTGTTTTTGAAGAAATTCCAAAAACAAACGATCAATCAGAAAATGTAGAAGGAGTTCAACTCGAATTTAGGAGACTAAGTTTGAATGAAATTTCAAGTGTTGTTGATGGTAATGAGTCTGATGATGGTGAGCCTAGACAACCCATTGATCAGCCGGATCCTGAGGCTGAGCTTGTGTCTAGTGAAACCATTCAAGAAGCGCCACCAACACCAAGGCAAACTAGGTTAGCCTCTAGTCATCCCCAAGATCAAATTGTTGGAGATATCCATCATGGGATTAGGACTGTTGGTGCAAGTTGCATCAATGATGTTCTCCTTTAAAGTGTTTTAATGTTTGACAATATACTTAGGTCAGTGATACATTGAACAGACAAAGGGGAGCGAAGGAGAAGTCACCTAAGCAGGAGAAAAGTCCTAGTTAAGCTAGGCACGGAAACCCTAAGACCTAGCGAAGGGCTGCTAGGCTCTGGCGAAGGGCTGCCAGAATGAAAAGTCCTAGCGAAGGGCTGCTAGGCTCTGGTGAAGGGCTGCCAGAAAGAAAAGACCTAGTGAAGGGCTGCTAGGCACCTGACGAAGGGCTGTAAGGAAAACAAGTCCTAGCGAAGGGTTGCTAGGCACCTGACAAAGGGCTGTCAGGAAAACAAGTCCTAGCGAAGGGCTGCTAGGCACCTGACGAAGGGCTGTCAGGAAAACAAGTCCTAGCAAAGGGCTGCTAGGCACCTGACGAAGGGCTGTCAGGGAAACAAGATCTAGCGAAGGGCTGCTAAGCACTAAGCGAAGGGATGCTTGGTATCCAAGAACTGGCGAAGGGCTGCTAGGCAAAAGTCCACCCGAAGGACTGGGTGGCAACCGTCTCCTGAAAGGAGTAGGTGAAAGGCGCTTTCTCGGGGGTGAGAATTTACGTCGGTTCGACGTAGGATTGTGTGCCAATTCGAAGTCCGACCCAAGTCCTTAACACCAATATTCCATGTATATTTGCTTTGTATATGTGTATCTTGCAGGTACCAAAAGGAGAAGACAAAGCAAAGCAAGAAAGTAGGCTGTAAACTGGCTGCCAGGGAGCCCCCAGTGTTGGGGGCGCCCCCAGCAGCCAGGGCGCCCCCATCAGGGGGGTGCCCCCATCAGCCAGGGCGCCCCCAGCCAGTGTGCAGAATGAGCGTTCCTGTGTGTACGCAGAACAGGTGCCCATGGGGGCGCCCGGAAGGTCCGGGGCGCCCTGGTTCGAGCCTGTCTTTGCTGTTTCGAGTCTGAAACACAGAAAAGCCCTTATGAGGGCGCCCGGGATACCCAGGGCACCCTGGTCAAAGGTTTTATCAGCTGCGGCGAGGTCGACGCGGGGATAAAATTTTACCGGGTTTTTCGGGGCGCCCCCAGCGTTCAAGGCGCCCCCAGGAGTGCTATAAAAGGGGTCTCGACCCCTCTACTTCAGACACAACTTCCAACTGCGATTCTAATCATTCCGACCGACGACAACGCGCTAAAGACGAGGTTCTACGACCGGGAGGCTCCAGGAGGAAGTGCGCGGCACTTCGGAGGTCCAGATCGGCCGAGCTTCATATTTGTTGTGTTCGGTTTGCATTTAAGTTACTGTATTCATTTTCTATATTTTTGTTTGTAACTTTCACACTGTAAGACGGGTTTTCTCCGCCTCCGGAAATTCCGGAAAGGAGACTACTAGTGGACTCAACACCGAGTACATAGGCCTTGGACGTACTGACCCTGGGGGTTGGGAACCAAGTAAATAAATCCGCCGTGTCTTGTGTCTCTGTTTTATTTTTGTTATTCTTTTATTCCGCTGCACTAACGCTCTGAGTCCAGTTTTACGAAAGTTTTACGAAGTTTTTGACGGTCGATATTCACCCCCCCCCTCTATCGACGGCACCGGTCCTACAAGGACTAGATCATTTTTCCGGAATGAGGCTAATGAAGTTACTTTAATTTCCGAAATTGAACCTAGAAAAATTGATGAAGCATTAAATGATCCCGATTGGATCATTGTCATGCAAGATGAACTAGGTCAATTCGAAAGAAGTTGGGTTTGGGACTTAGTCCCTAGACCTAAGAAGACCACCATTATTGGAACCAAATGGGTCTTCAAAAATAAGTTAAACTATAAGGGAGAAATCATAAGAAACAAGGCACGCTTAGTAGCCAAGGGCTACAGTCAAGTTGAAGACCTTGATTACGATGAGACCTATGCTCCCGTGGCACGATTAGAGTCTATCCGATTGATGCTTGCATTTGCAGCACATCGGGGCTTCAAGCTCTATCAAATGGATGTCAAATCGGCCTTTCTAAATGGTTTAATAAGAGAAGAGGTCTATGTCAAACAACCTCCGGGGTTTGAGAGTACCGAATTTCCAAACTACGTGTTTAAACTCAAGAAGACACTTTATGGCCTTAAACAAGCACCCCGAGCTTGGTATGAGCGGTTGTCGACCTTTTTAATTGAAAAAGGTTTTGTTAGAGGCCAAATAGACCCTACACTATTTCTACGAAGAGATGGTGACAATATATTTGTAGCCCAAGTGTATGTCGATGACATAATTTGTGACTCAAACAACAAGGACTATTTAAATGAATTTATTGGACACATGGAGAGTGAATTTGAGATGAGTCTAGTGGGAGAGTTAACTTTCTTCCTTGGACTTGAAATCAAGCAAACTCGTGATGGAATCCATGTGCACCAATCAAAATACACACAAGAGATGTTCCGTAAATTTAATATGAGTGATTCGAAAGAGGTAACCACTCCCATGGCTACAAACACACAATTAGACAATGACGAGGGTGGTAAACCTGTTGACTTAACTTAATATCGGAGCATGATAGGTAGTTTGCTATACCTCATAGCTAGTCGACCTGATATACTCTTTGCTGTGGGTATGTGCGCTAGGTATTAAGTTTGTGCAAAGAAATCTCATTTAATTGCTGTTAAGAGAATTTTGAGATACCTTAAAGGCACAATTGGAGTTGGTCTATGGTACCCCCGTACCGAATCATTTGATCTAATTGTCTATACTGATTCCGACTATGCCTGGTGCAAGTTGGATCGGAAAAGTACAAGTGGGGGTTGCCAATTCCTAGGATCGTCTTTAGTTAGTTGGTCAAGTCGGAAGCAACATTGTATTGCTCTCTCCATGACCGAGGCAGAATATATCGCCATGGGAGAGAGTGTATCACAATTGTTGTGGATGATCCACACACTAGAGGACTATGGATTAAGCTACAAGGGTGTGCAAGTGTTGTGTGACAACATAAGCACAATTAACCTAACCAAGAATCCAGTCCATCATTCTAAGACTAAGCATATTGAAGTGCGTCACCACTTCATTAGAGATCATGTTGCTAGAGGAGATATTGTACTCTCACATGTAGAGTTCAAATCAAATTTAGCGAAAATTTTCACTAAACCACTTCCCGAAAATAAATTTAATTTCTTGAGAAGGGAATTAGGAATGTGTCGTGCCTCATAGGATTAAGAACATTCAAAACCCTTCATGATCAATTCAAATTGTTGGGAACACAATTGGGTAACTTGGGGACATCTCACACAAACTATAAGAGTTAACAAAACGTTTTTGTTTGCTAAAAATGGGGTGAGATGATAGGATCAACTTAATTTCTCAAAATGTCAATGCATCCCTTGAGAAATTTAGTTGACGAGACAATAATCACTAAGGTGACCAAGTATGGGGAAAACCAATGCATAAAATATGTGTACTTGGCTCCATGATCATACTTGGACATTCCAATCAAGGAAACTTGATTGGAAACTTCACTTTGATACAAACTTGGATGAATGCTTGTGATTGATTTTGACTTCACTTTGGTGGAGCAAATTGATTGTTAAACCTATAAAGACCTTTGATTCTTGTTATGGGATCAATTATAGTCTAGAGAGAACCCTCCAAGGTCGATATTCTTCCACCAAAATCGTTTGGAAACTGATTTGGAAGTCTGAAACTGCAATTTCAGGTTTGTATCGCAAATACCTGATATCTGATCGGTCACCGGACCGATCAGGAGGTAACCTGATCGGTCACCAGACCGATCAGGAGTCAGCTTTATCGGTCACCCGACCGATCAAGCAGATTTGCGATAAATCCTTGAAAACTCTCTGTGTGAGTCTGGATCGGTCCACAGACTGATATGGCTCTCTGTCGTGATCGGTCCATGACGGACCCAAAATAGACTGTTACGAATGTGGATCCATCAGATTTAGATATTTATAAAAAACTGGAAACTCTTTTTGCAATCAAAGTATAAAAGCGTAGTAAAGGGGCCACAGGTCGTATTTTTCCAAGGGACTGTTGACGTTGTGTGATTCGAGCTTGTATTTATGTGTCGTTGATTGATTTTGGGTTTTAAATAAAATCTGAGGTTGTTGGCAATTAGAAATGAAAGAGCAATAAAAATGAAGGAAACCAAACTAATGAATCAAACAATGTGATGGCAAGTAATAATTCAACCAATGGAAACCAAATCAAGCTAGAGGATTTAACTAAAGTTTGGAAAAGCAAACTTAAATTCAAATGCACAGTAAATACTGATGCAAGAAAATAGAGGCTGTGATGGAAGTTTTCGGAAACAACAACTTAGCACAATTACTCACTACGAAATTCAGAAATTAACTATAAGCAATTTAACTCAAACTAGCTATGATTTTGGGAAGCAAACCAATGCAAAGAAACTCAAAAAGGCTGAATGCAATACCAATCAAATTCAAACTCAATCCCACACCAAAAGACAGGTTAAATTCGTGTGAAAACAAGGCCAAAACAGTTGGCACGCAAGGGAAACCCCTTTGTGCCAAAAACTAACACCAAATTCAAAATTGGTAACCTTTCAACTCAGAATTCTAAACTTATTGATTCAATTTGGAAATAAGGCTATTAGGGATGAACTATGCAAGTCTAAATGAAGGCATTTAAGAGCTGAAATCAACAATTCAAGAAAACAGAATTCAGAAACTGAATGTGCAGAAATTGAAGATGCAGAATTTAAGGGATTAGCTACAGAATTTTCCGCAATGGATCAAAGGCTAAGCTAGCACATGCAAACTAAATCCAAGTAACTAATCTAAGTGCAAGGAAGCTTAAAAACTAGCAAATACTTGACAAATACTAGTGAAATGGGACTGAAAATTCTGATATGCAGAAATTCAGCTTGGCACGCAGCAATGTAGTTGGCACGCAAGCAATTAACAAAGAAATGAACTGAAATTAAGTTCGATTGATCTCTAACAAGTTCACTAAACTACTTAACTTCAAGATTTAAAGCCTAATTAAACTAAACAATTCAAGAAACAAACTCAACTGCTGATACAGAAATTGCAGAAACAGAACATTGCGGCAGAAATTACAACTACTGCAGAAACAGAAATTTAACCAAAGAAACCACTCCTCGATCCCTTCCCAAGCTCAAAATCTCCTTGGTCGTCAAGCAAGAGCTGGCCTCGAACCCCTAAGCTCAGCAAATCAGTGGAAATCAGCCTCAATCGATCAACTCTGCTCAAACTGCCTCAGCTGGGAAATTCCAATCCGAACTCTTCGATCTCCGTTTGTTGAGCTGCGATGATGATTTGGAGACGACCTGAGCTCACCTGAGAACCCCTACAAGTGGCTCAGATCGTTGGAAATGGGTTGTAGCGAAGATTTCAGTGCTCGGACCACTGATGATGCCGAAACCCTCAAACACCTCTGTCCGGATGAAATTTGAGATGAATTCTCGATCGAAACTACCTTCCAAGGATTCAGATGATGATCTAAGGATGAAATCGAGGTGGTCACGCCTTCTTGGATGAAAAACTTGAAGAAACTGTGAAGAACAAACGAAGACGATGAAGAACGGCAAAGACACGACAAGGGTGAGCTACGGGGAAAATTTCCTTAAGTAATTATGAATGGACGGCCCAGATTGATCGGAGGAGATCCAACGGCTGATCTTGCTCTGATTTAATCCAAACTTTGATGATGATGATCTGGGGTCAGGATCTGCCTCTTGGTAGCTCGGATCCTCCAGATTTGCAACGGATGGTCCAGATCACCCTAATCTTTGCATGGACGATCTAGAGCCCTCCGAGCTTGATCCAACGGTTTATTGAGCTCTGATTGGGATGAAACCTGCAGATCTTGATCAGAGTGCTTGATCAACCCTAACCCTATCTCGGATTGCTTCAGATGGTCCCGGATGGCTCAGATCTAGCCGCTATTGAATCGGACGGCCCAGATTAATCCGAAACTTGATAACTCGATCTGGGTCCTCTTCCGACTCAAGTTTGACCCAGTATGCCCTAGGTCCATGAACCTTTCATGCCTACAAAAATAGATCAAAAATTTAGTGGCCAAATAATCCAATTTTGTGCAAATTTACAATTAAGTCCAAAATAAGAGGAAGTTCTAAAACCTAGGGTAAATTCACAATTAAACAAACAAAACATGGGTCAAACATGGATTTTAGCAATTAAAATAATCAACAAAATGATACTTATCAGTCCACAGACCGATCAGGAGTCAGCTTTATCGGTCACCCAACCGATCAAGCAGATTTGCGATAAATCCTTGAAAACTCTCTGTGTGAGCCTGGATGGGTCCACAGACCGATCTGGCTCTCTATTGTGATCGGTCCACAGACCGATCAGGAGACTCACAGAAACCCACCCAAACTCTCTGTTCACTTCCTAATCGATCAGCAGACCAATCAGGGACTTGCCTGATCGGTCACCCGACCGATCAGGATCAAGCCAGTCCGATCAGGCTGGAGCCTGATCGGTCTGGGCGCTTCCTGAACGAACGGTGATCCGTTCAATCACATTAAATATCGGTTGGTGGATCGGTCCACCAACCTATTAACACCCTCCTAAGACTCACACGCCCGAACCCTAGCGCCGAAAACCCCTATTCTGTGCGTGAGCTCTTCCTGCGTTTCTTCCTCTTCGCGTGCGATTTCTCCCTGTGCGCGTTCTTCTCCCTGTGTGCGTGAAGTTTTCTTCCTGCGGTTGGTGTTCTCAGCAACTCCTCGCCGCAAGCTTTCTGTAGGACCGGTGCCGTCGATAGAGGGGGGGGTGAATATCGATCGTTAAAAACTTTCTACAGAAACCTTCGTAAAGCTTTCGATCGTCGTTCTGGACTCAGAGCGTTAGTGCAGCGAAAATAAATGGGACAAAACAAACAACACACAGGACACGACAGGTTTATTTACTTGGTTCCCAACCCCCTAGGGTTAGTACGTCCAAGGCCTATGTACTCGGCGTGAGTCCACTAATGGTCTCCTTTCCGAAATTTTTGGAGGCGGAGAAAACCCGTCTTACAGTTAATAATTACAAGTAAAAGTAAGGAAATGAAAGTACAATAACTTAAATGCAAACCAAGCGACAAGGAATTGAAACTCGGCCGATCTGGACCTCCGAAGTGCCGCGCACTTCCTCCTGGAGCCTCCCGGTCGTAGAGCCTCGTCTTTAGCGTGTTGTCGTCAGTCAGAATGATTAGGATCGCAGTTAACAGGTGATTCTGAAGCAGAGGGGTCGAAGCCCCTTATATAGCACTCCTGGGGGCGCCCTGAACGCTGGGGGCGCCCCGATAAACCCGATCAAACCTTATCCCCACGTCGACCTCGCCGCAGCTGATAAAACCTTTGATCAGGTCGCCCCAGACCTCCCGGGCGCCCTCATGAAGGCTTATCTATGTTTCAGACTCGAAACAGCAAAAACAGGTTCGAACCAGGGCGCCCCGAACCTACCGAGTGCCCCCGTGGACACCCATTCTGCATACACACAAGACTGCTACTTCTGTGCTTTAGCTGGGGGCGTCCCCCTTGTTGGGGGCGCCCTGAATGATGGGGGCGCCCTGGCTGTTGGGGGCGCCCCCATTGATGGGGGCTCCCTGGCTTCAGGGTTCCAGCTCCGTTTCAGCTCCGTTTCTTTCTTTGCTTTGTCTTCCAATCTTGGTATCTACAAGATATACATACAAAGCAAGTATACATGGAATATTAGTCTTACGGACTTGGTTCGGACTTTGGATTTACACGAAACCCTAGGTCGAACCGACGCAGGTTCTCACCCCCGAGAACGCGCCTTTCACCTACTCCTTTCAGGAGACGGTTGCCACACAGTCCTTCGGGTGGACTTTTACTTAGCTTCCGATACTCTCGGACCTCGAGACGCCCAAATCCTGACCCGTCTCTACTCCTGTCCTTAGTCATCACTCAGCTAAGTTGCTCAGTCCCTTGGACCAAGACTTGATTCCCTAGCAGTCCTTTGTCAGGTGCCTAGCATCCCTTCGCTAGGTCTTCATTTCCTGACAGCCCTTCGTCAGGTGCCTAGCATCCCTTCGCTAGGTCTTCATTTCCTGACAGCCCTTCGTCAGGTGCCTAGCATCCCTTCGCTAGGTCTTCATTTCCATGCTTAGCTTAACTAGGACTTTTCTCCAATTTGGGTTACTTCTCCTTTGCTCCCCTTTGTCTGTTCAATGTATCACTGACTTAAGTATATTGTCAAACATTAAAACACTTAAAGGAGAACATCATTGATGCAACTTGCACCAACACTTTCTTCTTCCTGCGCTTCATCTTCTTGTGCGAATCTTACATGGCACCTAAGTAAGTTCTTGTTTCGTTACAAAATACTTCATCAATCATGTATTTAGGCTAATCATAACTTTTATTGTGTGTTTGTGCCGTGACCTTGTTCATGTCGTGCCCTTCCATTTGACCCATTCCTTCTTTGATCAAACCTTGTTTTGATTGGGTTGTGATAAACATGATCAAATCATTGTGATTGCTTTCCATTTCCATGTGTCGTTTGATCATTTCCATATTTTTGCCATGATTCTAATTCCACCTTATAGAAAGTCTTCCAAGGGCAAGGAACCCATTGAAGGGTTCTCAAAAGGCAAAGGGCCTGCTGAGGGAAACTCTCGATCCAGAGCTCCCTCATCTTCTTCGAGACCTCAACTACCCCCCCCCATACCCGGTTTCGAAATATTCAGCAGCCGTTGGCCTATCAATATTACACCTTCAAACTTCTGCCCTGTCGAACTGTGGATCAAGCATTCATTTACGAACATTGTGTTGGAACTTGGATGGCTAGAGAGGGGGGGGGGTGAATATAGCCAGACACACAAATCGCTTTTGACTTATAAGATTTCTGCACCCCAAATGTTAGTAGCACAGCGGAAGCAAATTGAATAGAGAATGCAGTAACCAAATTCTAAGCTAATGCAAGAACAAAACGCTAACAGGGAGGATTTACAAGGTTCGGGGATAACTTGCCCCTACTCCTTGGCGTGCCCTTAAGGTGGGCGATCCCTTGATCGTCGGCAGATCAAGCCCCGGTCATCACCGGATAGAATGCAACCTCTTTCTCAGTGGAGAAATCTCTCCACAGTGTTTCAATCACAAGTATGAAGTTAAGCACAATGAAACACAGGAAACCTTACTCAGTACTTATCAAGGACAAGAACACAGCAAGCTTCTCAGCTCCAACCAGCGACGATCTCACGCAAGAACCCTTCTTCGTGTCTTCTCGCTGATGGACTCTCCAAGCTTCTTGTTCTTTCCACCAAGTACTCAAGCAAGGAAAGGTTGCCTCAAGATCTGTAGTAGCTTGCTCAAAGATATAACAACAGCACAAGCACAGCAACACAGAACACAGGAAGATGGAGAAGATCAATGTTGAAGACTCGTTAGCCACACCAGCCCTTAAGTCCTCATCTCACTGCCCCAGCCACCTCACTGCAGCCTCCAGCTGCTCTCCTGCAACCACTAGCCACCACTGAGCCCTTCTGAACTCCCTGAGTTCCCCTCAGACCAGTTCCAAACAGCAGCTCCAGCCAGTGCCAGCATCCGTTGCAACCTGAGATGGAAAACAAGACAAACCTGCTCCAAGGAAAAATCAAAACCTAAGTCACGGATCGGTCACCAGACCGATCAGGACTTGATCAGCAGGAGAACTCAACTCACTGTTCGCTCCCTGATCGGTCACCAGACCGATCAGGAGCTAAGCAGTGAGGACACTGTTTGCTCCCTGATCGGTCACCAGACCGATCAGGAGCCAAACAGTGAGGCCACGCTCTCCTCCCTGATCGGTCTCCAGACTGATCAGGAGACTCTCTGATCGATCACCAGACCGATCAGGAGACTCCCTGATCGGTCACCAGACCTATCAGTAGCCACACAGTAGGTTCCCAACCTCACTGTGTGCTCCCTGATCGGTCACCAGACCGATCAGAAGTAGCTGGATCGATCACCAGACTGATCCACTAACGAGCAGCGTGCCAACCATCCTCCAGACCGATCTGGAGACTCCACCTAGCTTCCTAGCTAGGATTTTTCCATCTAACCCTCCAAGTTGGGAATTTGCACCTAACCTCCCAGGTTAGGACTTTTCACCTAGCCCTCCAAGCTAGGACTTTTCACCCAACTCAACCGAGTTAGAAATCTAACCTAGCCCTCCAAGCTAGGACCTGACCCTCCAAGCCAGGACTTTTTCACCTAATCCTCCAAGTTGGAAATTTGCACCTAACCTCCCAGGTCAGGACTTTTCACCTAGCCCTTCAAGCTAGGACTTTTCACCCAACCTGACCGAATTAGGACTTTTCCATACCTAGCCCTCCAAGCTAGGATTTCCATCACCACCTGGCTTCACTCACCAGGATTTCTCACACCTAACCCTCCAGGTTAGGATTTCAATCATCCCTTGCCTAATCTCCGATTAGGACTTCATCATAATCATAATCATAATCATCAACCTAAACTAAAATCGGTGTCAACACCAAAACAACAATCAGGGCCAGACTGTATCAACACATTGTCCGTCAGTACGACAAATCATTGAGTTTTATGAACTTCAATCCATTCTTTTCCTTGAGAGATCAATCAATTTTGATTTAGTTTCTAAGTTTTATCACAACATGATCAGTGGAGAGGGTACGGGATGGAGGACCCGCGTTGCCAGTATCGACCTTACTTTTGATTTGTCAGCTTTCACTTCTTTCCTTGATTGTCGACGATCGTCTAATGATTTTTCACTCTATCCTTATCTCCCAGATCCACTACCGATTCCGTTCGATGGAGTTACTCCTGACTCCCTCTACGAGCACTTTCTTGGTCATCCCAGGCCAAGGGGTTCCGGTGAGGACACCAGTGATTTCCCCACCTTTGTTGCTCTCCGGCTTTCCCCGACTGATTATGTCTTGTTTAAGATTATCACAAATTATCTGATACCCACAACTTCAAAGCACTTAGATGAGATTCACTTGTTCTATTGCTCGATGCTCTACGGGATGCATCAACAGTTAGACTTTGACCCCGTGTCCACCATCTATTTCTCCATCATTGCCTACAGTCAAATGTATGGTCAGACAATATATATGCCATTTGGACACATCATTACTGCCTGGCTGCAATCGGTTGGTATCGATGTCTCACAGGGCAGCATTGTACCTATGCGTCGGCAAGACTGCCGACTTGACCGCCGTATACTGGCCCAGTCTGGCATTGTTGTCGGACCACAGGGGCTGAGGTGGAAGGACAGGAGACGTGTGGGAGAGTTACCTAGGGCAGCCCATGCTCAGGAGCTGCTCACTGATGCAGAGGGCCACTATGAGCTAGACCCTGATCTTCGGTGGCAGATTGCAGATCTAGAGCAGACGATGCAGCGTGAGTTTCATATCTCTGAGCTTTGGCGACAGGAAATCAGGTCGGAGTTTCGCTCTTTCGATCGCAGTTTGACGACGGTAGAATCTGATGTCCCTAGGCTTCGGACTCAGCAGCAGCAGATCTGGTACAAGGAGTGGCGTCAGCATACATTTCCTGGAGTTGGGCCATCTGGCAGCACTGCACCAGTGAGCTACATATCTATCGATGATACATCTGACGATGACGCTACTGAGGACTAATTTGATTAATCTTTGATTGTGTTTTTTTCTTCCAGGACTTGCTATATATGACAGTCTGCTGGATTCTTTGTATGACTGCGACTTTTTGATGTTTATACTAGTCCTGTGTTATTCACTACAATGTCCATATGATGTATGTGATTGTTATATCTTGTTTTATTTTTATCACGTGATTTGATATGCTTTCCTATATTACATCAAATCGCTTGTTGTTTTGGGAGACCCCTAGGGTTGAGGGGGAGTATGTTTACACTTAACAACCCCTCTAGACCCTTTTTGGTGTTTGACAAAGGGGGAGAGTGTGGTTGGTTAAGTTTAGGATGATTATGAGTTTAATCGTTGTAGGGGAGGATCCTGATCCCCTATGAGTGTGAAATTTAAGAAAATTGATTTCAAATCCCTAAATTTAAAATCGGGTTGTCAAACAACTAAAAGGGGGAGATTATTGATGCAGTCTGACCCTGATTGTTATTTTAGTGTTGACACCGATTTTAGTTTAGGCTGATGAGATGATTATGATTAAGTCCTGATCGGGGACTGGGTTTTGGATGGATTGGAAAATCCTAGCTTGGAGGGCTAGGTGTGAAAAGTCCTAACCTGGAGGGTTAGGTGTGGATGAAATCCTAGCTTGGAGGGCTAGGTGGATGAAAGTATGGCTTGGAGGGTCAGGTCCTAGCCTGGAGGGCTAGGTGGATGAAAGCCTGGCTTGGAGGGTTAGGTGGATGAAAGCATGGCTTGGAGGGTCAGGTCTTACTCTGGAGGGCTAGGTTGATGAAATCCCGGCCTGGAGGGCCTGGTCCTAGCCTGGAGGGCTAGGTTGATGAAAATTCTAACTTGGAGGGTTGGGTGAAAAGTCCTAGCTTGGAGGGCTAGGTGAAAAGTCTTAACTTGGAGGGTTAGGTGAAAAGTCCCAACTTGGAGGGTTAGGTGAAAAGTCCTAGCTTGGAGGGCTAGGTTGGAGTCCCAGTGAGTGAGATTGGGCATGGAGTCTTGGTCCAGGGGACTGAGCACGAGTCAGGGAGGCTGGGAGCCAGTTCTCCTAACTTAGAGTGCTTGTGGCTTTGCCTGGATCGGTCTGGTGACCGATCAGGGAAGCTTGCCACGAAGTTGGCACGGTGCACTTTAGTGGATCAGTCTGGTGACCGATCCAGCTAAGTCCTGATCGGTCTGGTGACCAATCAGGGATAGAATAGAAACGTTGGTTGGCTTCTGTTCGTCTCCTGATCGGTCTGGTGACCGATCAGGGAGAGAACAGAAAGTTTTGGCATCTTTCTGTTTGTCTCTTGATCGGTCTGGTGACCGATCAGGGAGAGAACAGAAAGCTTTGGCAAACTTTCTGTTCGTCTCTTGATGGGTCTGGTGACCGATCAGGGAGAGAACAAAAAGATTTGATTGGCTTCTGTTCGTCTCCTGATCGGTCTGGTGATCTATCAGGGATATTGTTGGGACCGTTTTGGTGAATGATCAGGTGTCGCGAGCTCCTCACTATGATCGATCAGGTTGGAGCCTGATCGGTCAGGAGGTGTCCTGATCAGTCTGGTGATCGATCTACGACTTGAGAACGGTCCGATGAACGATCAGGAAAGACATCGCGATTATTGATTACACATTGGGGACCGATCAGGCTGAAGCCTGATCGGTCTGAGCCCACCCTGATCGGTCTGGTGACCGATCAGGAGTTACTCTGATCGGTCCGGTGACCGATCAGTAGCTGACAGCTTTAATTCAAAAGCGGTGTCAGGCGTCTGATTATGTTCTAATTCACTCTGATTTCCACTGATACTCCACTGATATCTTCTGATGCTTTGATCTTCTGTTGATTTGGTGCCTTAATGTGCTGCTAAGTGTGCAGGTGACTCAGGGATCATCCATGGGAAGTCAAAGGTAGATTTTTGCTACAGCAGGCTTGGCTGTGTGCTTCAGCAGGTTGCAACGTTCTCTGGCGTGAGTTGCAACAGCTGAGGAGCTGATGACCTGGGGCTTGACTGGAGGGAATTCAGTGAGTCCAGGTGTAGCTGGCTGTTGTAGGAGAGTAGCTGGGAGCTGCTGCAGAGGAACGTGACCTGGGAGGCTTGTTATGTTGGGTAGTGGAGAAGAGGAAAGAACAACTTGAACAATCACTTCTTGCAACCTGTTCTCATCAACGAGCTTGCTCCACACTTGTGCTATCACTTTGTTTGATCCATCTCTTGAGCAAGCCACTGTGATCTTTGAAGCAACCAGTTGTTACTTAAGCATTAGAAGAGAAACAAGAAGCTTGGCGAGTCCATCAGCGAGAAGACACGAAGAAGGGAGTTCTTGCGTGAGATCTGCGTTGGGTGGAGCTTGGTGAGAAGCTTGCTTGTGTTCTTGAGGTTCTAAGTGTTAGATCTTGAGCATGAATCGATTATAAGTAAATCACATACCAAATCCAATGCAGAACATAAAAACCAACAGCGGATAAATCTCAAACTGCCACAAACCAAATCCCTCTCCTATGGAATGCTCCCTCTTCTTCTCGTGTCTCCTCCCCTTTGGATTGCATTTGGACGCCATCTATATATATAGAGTGAAGCATGCGTTTCATTTACCTCCATCAATGGAGGTATTTAACGTTTGGCCAGTAACGCCAACGTTTCAAGCTGAAGGCTATAACTATGAGGAAATGCTAGTAACGCTAGTAACGCCAACATCTCCCACTCGTTCAATTCAATCCATATAGGTCAGCTAGTCACTAAGACTATGTAAGAATGTCACAAAGACCATATAGGAGCATTCAATTCATACTTCAGGGAAAATGGTTCATGCGACAACAAACACACTGAGCAATTAATGCTAAGAAAGTTGTTACACTTAACTTAGCTGCTCTATAGAACGAATCAGAGACATCAATAACTTGCCTTTACCCCAGATTAAATATTTACATCAATATGAAAATCTCTAATCCCTCGTATGACAACTATGTCAAGAGCATGTTCGACATCTCAAATCAACACATTTATTCACAATCACATTTTTAAGTACTTAACAAAAAAAATGTAACTGGTCGACCAGTGAATAAATATTATAGATGTAAACCAATTTTAATCTTCCTTTTTAGCTAGAATCTATTCATTCTAATCAGTCGCTTTCCTAGTTATACTCCATAGACCGAATCATCCATAGTCAATAGGACACACACTAAAGTAGCAAACACTGATTAAAACTTCAAGTAGACAGCTAAATAGTCACTTAGGGTAAGATTGAGATTAACTTATAATCTCAAGGGTCTCACATAGTAGAGAAGCAGGGATCCATTCTCCTACTACCCTTATTGTCGCTATAGCACATGTGGTATGAATCACATGCTACGATGTTTTTCTCTTTACCAAAAAGAGTGCATGTTTTTCTCAAATATTTAACATCGTACAGATTTCGATCTAGACATACCTAACGTCTAATCTGAATTCAACTTATGAATTCCAATCTGGCTTTAAACAGGTTTAGTAAATGGTGGGAGCATTTACTTCGATCATTACATAAATGATCTCATCTTGATACAAAATCAATGTGACCTCAACTTATGAGTATGTCTCTCTTCACAACTACTTAAGTTGTCTCATAAGTAATGGTCTTACCTCTATTTATACTCAACAAATAGAGACGATTGTCCATGTGAGTGGACCAATCTAAGCCTGCCAACATGTTCATCGAGACTTTTTCCAAATGTAACAAATACATTTACACTGAATAGATCATGACATTTTATTTATATAACAGTCTTTACAATTTGTTATATCTTGCGTAGTCCCAAAGACTTCACATGTTCATAAAACGACTCTTTAGTCAATGACTTAGTAAAAGGATCTGCAAGTATTGCTCGGGTAGGGATGTACTCAAGAATTATCTTTTTCTTGTCAATAATATCCCTTACAAAATTATATTTAATTTCTATATGTTTGTCTTTGCTGTGATATTTAGGATCCTTGGAAAACGCTATAGCAGCTTGATTGTCACAACACACTGTAACAGGGCTCCCACTGTCCTCAACAATCTTCAGATGCTTTAGGAACCTTCTCAACCAGGCAGCTTCTTGTACAGCCGCTGCACAAGCCACATACTCAGCCTCCATTGTCGACAGTGCTACACAAGCCTGTTTCTTGCTGTTACATGAAATGGCACCTCCATTCAGCAAAAAAATATAGCCAGATGTGGATTTTCTGTCGTCAAGGTCCCCTGCCCAATCTGCATCTGCGTAGCCCTTCAAGCTCAACTTTGATCCTTGGAAGCAGAGACAATAATGTGCCGTCCCTTTGAGATATCTAAATATCCTTTTTACCGCTTTCCAATGTCTCGATCCTGGGTTTGACTGGAAACGACTAACTAAGCCAACAGCATAGCTTATATCAGGGCGAGTACACAACATAGTGTACATCAAACTACCAATGACACTAGCATATGGTCTTTTCTTCATCTCGGCTATCTCTTCAGGTGTCTTGGGAGACATACTTTTGCTCAAAACAACACCTTTTACTGTAGGTGTTTGTTCAACGTTGCAATCAAATATATTGAAGTGTTGTAGTATCTTAGTAATATAAGCTTCTTGGGACAAACCCAAAAGTCTTTTTGATCGATCGCGAATGATCTGTACTCCTAAGATATACTCAGCTTCTCCCATGTCAATTATGTCAAATTGTGATGAAAGCCAAGACTTGACATCAATCACAACTTTTAAGTCACTTCCAGCTATTAGCATATTATCAACATATAATGATAAAATGACCAACTTTCCTTTTTCCTTTCTTAGGTAAATACAATGATCCTCATTGATCATTTCGAAACCATAAGATAAAATGACTTCATTGAATCTTATGTTTCATTGTCTCGACGCTTGCTTTAGCCCATATATAGACTTTTTAAGTCTACATACTTTTTCCTCTTGGCCATCATCAATATAACCTTCTGGTTGTGCCATATAGATTTCCTCATCAAGATTACCATTAAGGAAAGCCGTTTTTACATCCATCTGATGTAATTCCAAGTCATAATGTGCTCCTATAGCTAAAATGACATGTATCGACACAAACTTCACAACAGGGAAAAATGTCTCTTCAAAATCAATACCCTCCATTTGGGTATATCCTTTTGCAACCAGACGAGCATTGTATCTATTAATCGATCCATCTGCCTTCCTCTTGATTTTGAGAATCCATTTATTCCCAATAGCCCTTCGGCCTGGAGGAAGATCGACTAAATCCCAAACCTGATTCTTTCTCATAGACTCCATTTCTTCATCCATTGCAATTCTCCATTTTTCTCTAACTGAGCATCTCAATGCTTCCTCAACCGTTCGAGGTTCTTCATCGTCAACTGGGAGAATCATTAATGCATCATTTTCAATGTCAAACCTTCTCCGAGAAATAATCTTACGATTACTTCTTCGCAGGTTTGACTGTTGAGAAACTAATTCACTTATAGGTAATTTACTCCCACTAGGTTGACTAGATTCAGGTATCCCCTGTGATTCCTGATTTGTTGATGGAGGAACAGTATCCTCCTCCTCTATTGGAGTTGATTTATCAACTTCACCTCTTGTTGGGAACTCAGTTTCGAGAAAAGTAGTATCTCTTGACTCAATTTCAGAAATGGTTTCATCTTGCTGCTCACCAATAAAGACATAACCCTTAGAGGTATTAGAATATCTTACAAAAATACACTTCTTACCTCTGGGTCCTAATTTTTCATATTTGTGAGTCTTGTCATGAATGTAAGCAGCTGACTCCCATGGTCTCAGATTACTCAAATCTGATTTTCTGCCTGTCCAAAGTTCATATGGAGTAGATGGAACAGATTTAGAAGGCACCCAGTTAAGTATGTAGGTTGCAGCCAATAATGCATCTCCCCAATAGGAAATAGGCAAATTAGCTTGAGTCATCATCCACCTAACTATTTCAAGAAGAGTTCGATTTCTTCTTTCAGCAACTCCATTTTGCTGTGGAGTTCCAGGGATAGTTAACTGTCTAATAATCCCTTTCTCATTACATATTATCTTGAACTGATCAGACAAGTATTCACCTCCTCGGTCAGTGCGTAAGGTTTTAACCTTACATTCCAATTGATTCTCAACTTCGTTCAAATAACGATTAAAGCAATCTAATGCTTCAGATTTATGAGAAATCAAATACATATGACCAAAACGCGTGAAGTCATCAATAAATGTAATGAAATATGAACTACCATTTCTAGCCTTCATGTTCATCAGACCACAAATATCCGAATGAATCAATTGCAATGGTGAATCAGCCCTAATAGTCTTACCAAACGGTTTCCTAGTTGCTTTTTCCAGCAAGACAATGCTCACATATAGACAAGTCAACTTTAGCACGAGTGCCGAGCAGACCCTCTCTTGCTAATCTATTCATTCTTTCTTGTTTTATATGTCCAAATCTAGCATGCCAAACTTTATCATTAACATCAGCATCACTAGTAAGAGCAATGTTTGAAAAACAACCATTATTTCCACAATTAACATCTGGTTCTACCTCAAGAACCATGAAACCGTTTGATATAAAACCATATCCAATTAACACAGAGTCAATTTTAAGTTCTACATGACGACTGTAAAAATTCATACAATAACCCAATTCAAGAAGACAATTCACAAAAACCATATTCCGTCGAATCTCAGGAGCATACAGGACATCATGCAGAAACAATGTGTAAGATCGATGTCGTATGCTAGAGGGGGTGAATAGCAATTTTTCGGCTTCTTTCACCTACAATGGTTAGTAGCACAGCGGAAATACAATAATAAAACAATAATAATATACTAACCAATGCTAACACGATGATTTAGTTGGTATCCACCCCGGTCCGGTGACTAATCCAACAATCCTTCGGCGGATCAAGCCCCGGACAACTTCCGGCTAGAAATCGAAGCTCCTTGTGGGTGGAGAAACCTCACCACAACCCAAACCAAGCTCAGAGAATGAAAGACTACTAACTTGCCCTTAACCAAGACAAGTTTTGTCACATTGATGGTAAGAAACGAGCCCCTTTAAATAGGACTCGAGTTCTGAAACAGCGCCACCAGTCGACTGCCCTTTATGCGCCTGTTCCAGTCTCATAGCAGTCGACTGCCCAAAGGCCCAGTCGACTGCTCTCAGTCGACTGCCCCCATCTGGCAGTCGACTGCCACACATACCTAAGCCTAGGGTTTTTCTCCCGAGTACAAGTCTCTCGCACTCAAACCCTCCCGGCTTAGCCCCTGAGTATAAACACACATACTCAGACCCTCACAACTCAGTTGACTCTTCACCAGCAGCTTTGATGTTGCCTTCACGCCCTCTTCATCTTTGGCCCTCGTCCCTCAGGTGCGCACACAAGCCTCCATCTTGCCTCCATGCCACCCTTCACGTACGCCTCGAAGTCCGCATCCCTCGGCTCATAATCCCTGCTATCCAACGGTCCCTCAGATGCACACGTAAGCCTCCAGCTTACCTCTATGTCATCCTTCACCTGAAGACATCAACCAAGTCCCTGTGTACCTGTACACCTGCACACTCATGTACACATGTGAGAACAACACAAATCCTAACTTAACCATATTGGCCAACACACATCAAAATCCATGATCCTCCAGATCATATCAGGCCGATTGCCCCAACAATCTCCCTTTTTTGATGTGTGGCAATATGTTAAGTTAGGTAAACACAATAATAATAACAACATGAATAGCAATAGCAAATGAAAAATAAAGCATTACAAACAAGATGTAACATCCCCTTAACCTATGCTTTCTCCCATTTTTCAATTCTCATTGCTACCACCAAGTCAAGTCCTACCCAACTTGACTCAACACAATCAACATCCCTTTGAGTTATCTCCCAACTCAACATCCAACACTCCACTCACCACAGTTAGGTTTTCAACCCAAACCTAACTTAACACTCAAGTTCTCCCCCTTTGACACCATCAAAAAGATTGCCCCAAGCAACCCTAACCCCTGGTGCCAAATAGAACTTACCAGATTTCTGAAAAACCCCTCAGAAATCACCAAATAGCATTCTGCCCAGACGACCAGTCGACTACCCCTACCTGCGTTCCCTAGCACTGTAAAGCCCAGCAGTCGACTGCCCTCCCTGGCAGTCGACTGGTACCCCAGTTTCTGAATTTCCAGCCGAAATTCAGAAACCCCTAGAAAATTCTAGAAAATTCTGAAAAATATAAAATTTTACAAGCACATTTGCTAGGGTATACCCTACCCTAGAAAAATATGTTTTCATGAAAAATAATAAATGTGCTTGACTTTTGGTACAAACTCAAGTTTTGGCCAAACTTGACACTTTTGTACCAACTTAGATATCCCTCTACATATCTATGTGTTTGAATGTAGACGAGATGTGCAGGAATGTAGACGAGATATCCAAATGATGTAAACAGGTTGATCTCAACCAGTTATCCTTTTTAATAACAAAACAATAGTGTAGAGTTTGTAAAGTGTAGATTAAATGTAAATATGCAGTAGATTGAAATTTTGGAGAAATTTAGAGCCGAACAATTGAAACAAGCTCTTACTTTTGTGTCATCTGCTTTTAGATGCAGCATACCCTATTGGTATTTGCTTATCCAAAAGCTTAAGCTATTATGAGATAGTTTCATACTTCAATCTCCGTAACATTGCCTCTCATGTGTAGATTAATTGAATATGTCATAGTACAACACATGAACTGACTTGGATACTTTGATGTTTAATTATGGAAATTAGCACTAGCAGGGTGTCCACTGCCCCAAAGCTTGAGCTGTTGTGAAAGATCCAATCTGTTTTTTATTTATTACCACTCATGAGATCCCCTGATCCTTGATCGGCATATAAGAAGGTTGTTTACACTGTTTTCACAAGCTCTTGGGATTTACATTTATAAACAGTGGCATATTGGTCGACAGATATCAGGAACAATTTTGTGTTCCTTTATGTTAATTCTTGGTTAACAAACATTTTGACGGCTAAATATTTTGCTGTTTTATACAGCAATTCGCAGGACGCCTAGAGGATCAAGCAAGTTTGACCAATCCACTTATGCGGGGGAACCTTCAAAATAGTGTGCTTAGATCTGGAGTCTTGTTGCAGAACTTGGGCTCCTTATTACTAGAGCTGGGTCGTACGACAATGACGTTGCGACTGGGTGAAAGACCAGTATGTTGCATAACCAGCTTCCCTTCCATATATATCAATTATACCCATAGTTCAATGATGTTTATCATGCAGGCTGATGCTGTGATCAATGCGGGACCAGCAGTTTTCATCCCTGCAACTGGACCTAATCCTGTGATGGTTTAGGTTTAAAAAACTTCATTTATCGACTTATATCTTATTCTTTTCTGCATCAACTAAACTTTCTTGTTGCAGCCTGTTCCATTCTATCCAGGATCAAATTATACTGCACATATGGGAGCTGCACACAGTGGTCATTGATCCTGCCTTATCTTTGTCACTGTACGAGCAGCCAGCGTGGCACCCAGCCTGGCCGGCTCCTGGGTCCGCGTGGGCCGGTCGGATCTATAAGGCTGGTCGGATGACGGGGAAGATTCGTTCAGCCGGCCGGACCCGGCCGGCATCTTGTAGGCTTTAATGGTCGGGCCACGGCCAACTTTCATCTTGGCGAATCCGCCCGGCGCCCTCCAGGGTTCCCGCACCCAATGTTTATCCGGGTGTACCCACTCGATACTCACCCGGACTCTCTCCCCGAAACCACCCAGAGATAACGGCAAGATATCCCTGCAGCTACCTGCAGATAGGACTGCCACCACTCGTGTGAACTGGCACTCCCTGGCAAACCGCCTTGCCGCGCCGTTTGTGCCAGGCGGCGCCGGTCGGAGACTGTCAGGAGTCTCCATCTATGTCCCCATATGAGACAAAAGGTAAAAGACAAACCGTGTGGGCTATAAGTGAACAAAATCATACAATATTCCCCGACCGTGTCAGAGAAGCCTGATACGGCTCAGAATTGGTCTATTTCCCTCGGCTATATAAGCCCCTCCTCTCCTCATAGCAAGGTAGGTGCAAAGCTCCCCATCTACAATGCTCCCCCCTTTTGCTTGTTCACCGGAGTACTGACTTGACCGTTGGAGGACCTTGCCGGGACGCATTCCCGGCGGGTTGCTAACGGTCATCTTCTTTTGCAGGTTCGCGGAAGACGACGTCCACCACACCCACCTGGTCGGAAGGAGTCCGATCGGAAAACTCTTCTCATCACCTTATCGCGCCACCTGGGCGGACGGCGGCCAGTCAGCATCCACGCCATCGTTTCTGCACCGTCAACCGGTCGGAGGACCCACCCCGCTCGGCGACAGGATCAAATTTGGCGCTAGAAGAAGGGCATCCAGCCTGATCGAGAGCGGAAGATGGAAAACCCCAATCTGACGGTCACTCTCACTCCTGAAGAATATGAAATGTTGATGGCCACCCGAACCCAAAGGCTCAATCGTCGCATCTGCCGGCCGGAAGCCAAGGGGTTCGACCACCCGGACCCTCTACTCGGGGAAACTCAGAAGGTATGGCCGCTCAGCCTGACAACTTCATGCCTCCTTTTCCCCGAGCGTTCTTTCGGAACGAGGCCCATTCGGCCCCAATCGAAATTTCTGCGTCTAGCTTAGCGCACCAGACGCGCCCAGACAAGGGGAAGGGTTTAGTCGACCCCGCTTTAACTTATCCGACCCAGAGTCCCTTCTCTCCACACATTCTTGAAGAGCCCGTTCCAAAACACTTGAGGTTCTTCACCATGCCGGAGTACTCGAGGGCCAGTGACCCCGAAGAGCATGTCATAAAGTTTGAGAGCGCCGCCCTGCTACACCAATATCCTGAGGGCGTCAAGTGCCGCGCCTTCCTGACCACTCTATCCGGGCCAGGCCAGCGCTGGTTTGATGGACTCCGGGGCGGATCAGTCGGGAGTTTTGCAGACATTAAGCGGCTGTTCCTGCAACACTTCGCGAGTAGTCGCCGACATCACAAAACAAGCCTCAATCAGTTTACCTTGAAGTAGGGCCCGAAGGAGTCACTCCGGGCCTACATTAAGAGATTTAACGGAGTGACCATTGATATGCCAAACGCCACTCCCGAAGTTCTGGTTACCGCCTTTTCACAAGGATGCAAGAGGGCGATTTCTTTAGATCCCTGATCAGAAAGCCGCCAAAGGACTTTGATTGCCTGCTCGGAAAGGATGTAAAATACATTAACGTGGAAGAAGCACAGGCCGCTCGGCGGAAGGAGGTTACTGCAACTCCACAGCCGGCACCTCCTCCACACACCCGGCCACCCGGAGGCCCAATCCGAATCCCCCGAGTAGCCGATCTAGTGGGAGTGAGGCCCCAACAAGTACAAATAGCTCAAGGAGATTGGCCGGGCAGATGGAGGCCTTACTGCGCGTTCCATCAAAGCAACACTCACGACACAGAAGATTGTCGGCAGGCCGACCGGGCCCGTACCCCGCTCGGTCAGGGCCAAGGGCAGCAAACGCCACAAGCACGTGGGCGGGGCCAAGGACCCATGGCTCATTAGGGAGGACCAAGGCGGGATACTCCCGCCGCCCGGCAATTATTCCCCCGGCCCGAACAAGAGGGGCCGGAAGACTTCGATGAAGACCAAGCCAACCACCAGAACGTCGTTCGGGGAGGCGTTATTGTGATCTCCGGCAGGCCAACCGGAGGCGATTCAAATCGAGCAAGGAAAACACTGGTACGCCGATTGGAAATTCATCAGGTCGGAGTCAGTACTTCTCAAGCTCAAGGGCCCCAAATCAGCTGGGGGCCGCAGGACCTGCACGGATTAGAGGTGCCGTATGACGACCCGCTGGTCATCACAGCAGTCATCGCCAACTACGAAGTGCATCGCACCATCGTGGACACCGGCAGCTCGGTAAACATTTTATATAAGCGAGCTTTTGATTAATTACAAATAGAATTATCCCAGCTGGAGCTGGTGGCCACACCCCTGTTCAGATTCACGGGGAACGAAGTACAGCCGATCGGGCAGATACGGCTAGCCGTGTCCCTTGGAGAGGAGCCACTCAAGAGAACCCGGTGGACCACGTTTCTAATCGTGGACGCGCCGGCCGCATACAACGCCATCCTCGGCCGACCGACCCTCAACGAGTTTAAAGCTGTGGTCTCCACGTACTACCTAAAGTTGAAGTTCCCGGTCGGCGACAAGGTCGGGGAGGTGAAAGGCAACCAGATTGTTGCTCGGCGCTGCTATGCTGACGACGTCCGCTCGGGAGGCCAGAAGGCAAGACGGGCGGATGGCAGCTGTAACATGGTGCAAGCTTCCCCTTGGGCAGAGCTGCGGGAAGATAAGGAAGAGGTACAACTCCTTCCCGATCTGGAAGATGCTAAAATATAAATTGCCGCAGGATTGCCAGATGAGTTGAAGCGGTCCCTGGTCGACTCCCTCGCCCGGAATCAAGACATCTTCGCCTGGTCGGCGAAAGATTTGCGAGGAGTCCGGCCAGACGTGGCAGAACACCACTTGCACGTTTATCCGGGCGCGCGGCCCGTAAAGCAGAGAAAGAGGGATCACAGTGCCGCCCAGAACCAAGTTATCCGGGCGGAAGTGGAAAGACTGCTGGAGGTGGGACACATCCGCGAGGTTCAATTCCCGGCCTGGCTAGCCAATGTGGTGTTGGTAGCCAAGCCAAACGACAAGTGGCGAGTATGTATTGATTTCAGAGATCTCAACCGAGCGTGCCCTAAAGATTGTTATCCGCTCCCAAGGATCGATCAGATGGTCGACTCGACGGCCGACAGCGAGTTCATATCAATGCTGGACGCTTATCAGGGATATCACCAAGTCCCATTGGCGGCCGTCGACCAGGAGAAAGTTAGCTTCATTACGGCAGACAGCACTTACTGTTACACCGTAATGTCGTTTGGCCTCAAGAACGCGGGCGCCACCTACTAGCGAATGATGAACAAAGTGTTCCGGGCCCAGATGGGGCGAAACGTGGAAGTATACGTTGATTATATTATGATCAAAATCGCCCGGGCGGAGGAGCTAATTCCGGACATTGAAGAAACCTGCCAAACACTGCGGAGATTTGGTTTAAAGCTTAACCCGGCCAAATGCCTCTTTGGAGCTCGGAGCGGGAAGTTCCTTGGTTACATTGTAATCGAGCGGGGAATCGAGGCCAACCCGAGCAAAGTGAAGGTCATCTTAGATATGCCGGCGCCGAGAAACCTCAAGGAAGCTCAACGCCTGACCGGGCGGATAACTGCCCTATCCCGATTCATTTCCCGGTCAGCTGAGAGAGGATTGCCGTTCTTCAAAATACTGCGCCGAGCCGCCAAGTTTCAGTGGGACGGTGAATGCGACAAAGCCTTCGAAGAATTAAAGATTTATCTGGCCGAACTGCCGACGCTCGCTCGGCCCGAGCCCGAAGAAGACTTGTACGTGTATTTAGCGGCTTCAACCGACTCGGGCAGCATGGTGTTAGCCCGGCAAGAGAAGGCTGAACAAAGGCCTGTGTACTTTTTCGCACATTTATTCAAAGGAGCCGAGTGCCGATATACGACGCTCGAGAAATTAGGCTACGTGCTATTTTTGGTCGCTCGACGTCTCAGGCCTTACTTCCTTACGCACCCAATTACTGTTCTAACAAACAGTAATCTGGGTCAAGTGCTCACAAACCCGGAGGCTTCAGGACGGCTGGTCAAATGGACGACTGAGCTGAGCGAGTATGATATCCAATATCAGCCCCGGCCAGCTATCAAGGCTCAAGCCTTGGCTGATTTTCTCACGGAATGGCACTCAGAAGAAGCAGAAGGCGTGTGGAAAATATATGTTGATGGGGCGTCCGCCCGGCAGGGAAGTGGAATCGGGATACTTATGATATCCCCTGAAGAGGAGCAACTTCACTTGTCCGTGCGGCTAGAGTACCGGGCAACAAACAATGAGGCAGAGTATGAAGCACTCATTGCTGGGTTGCAAGCCGCCCGGCATGTCGGCGCCACCAGGGTATGGTTATACTCGGATTCACAACTGGCCACACAACAGCTGGCCGGTAATTTCGAAGTCAATAGCAGTCGACTCCAAGAATACATTGATACATATGAACAGCTGAAGGTTGGTTTCCGAGAGGTGCACTTACAAAAGATTCCCCGAGAAAGCAACTTGAAGGCGGATGAACTGGCCAAGTTGGCCAGCGCGGTCGGATCTTGGGTAGTCTCCCGGCCGGTCAGCCACACTATGTTCATCATGCAAGTTGAATAGCAAGCCGAACTGGAATTGGAGACCGACTGGAGAACGCCCCTCATTGCGTACCTAACGCGCGGTGAAGTACCAGCCGACCGGGAGCAAGCTCGGCTGGTCAGAAAGAGAGTCATTCAATATACAATGGTAGGAGACGTCCTTTATAAACTAGCTTACGCTCGGCCACTACTCAAATGCCTGGGCGACGAAGATGCGGACTACGTGCTCCGCGAGGTCCACATGGGAGTTTGCAGCAACCACTCAGGGGGAAGAGCCACCGCCCGGAAAGCTTTACTGACAGGGTATTATTGGCCAACTCTACAGAAGGGCGCCGATCGGCTAGCAGCGACCAGCGTCTCTTGTCAAAAGCACCAGTGTCTGCCGCATCGACCGGTCGAAATGATGAAGGCGTCTGCAGTTTCTTGCCCGTTCGACCAATGGGGCATGGATATTGTGGGTCCCTTTCCGCTCGCTCCCGCCCAGAAGAAGTTCTTATTGGTAGCGGTGGATTACTTCTCCAAATGGGTGGAAGCGGAGGCGTTGGCACGGATCACCGAGCCGGCGGTGATCAAATTTTTATGGCAGAACATCCTGTGCAGATACGGGATTCCGCACAAGCTGGTTTCCGACAACGGGCGCCAGTTTCAAGGAAAGAAGATCAAAGAGTGGTGCTTGGCCTACGGCATTCAGCAAGCTTTTACGTCTGTGGCGTATCCGCAGAGCAACGGCCAAGCAGAAGTGGCCAATCGGGAAATATTGAGAGGGCTAAAAACGAAGCTGGACCACGCAGGAACTAACTGGGTGGAGCAGCTGCCCGGGGTTCTCTGGGCTAACAGAACAACACCTAGAGAAGGAACCGGACACACACCGTTCCATCTCGTTTACGGCAGCGAGGCGGTGGTGCCAATAGAGGTCGGGTGCGAGTCCGACCGGCGGATTTTGTACGATGACGGGAATGACGAAAGGAGGCGCTTGGAACTTGACCTCATAGAAGGAATCCGGGACAGAGCGGTGGCCCGGATGTTCGCGTACCGACAACGCATGAAACAAAGGTACAACCAGAGAGTGATGCCGCGCTCATTTCAGGTCGGGGACCTTGTCTGGAAGCGTATAAAGCCGGTCGGAGATGTTAGTAAACTACAACCATAGTGGGGTGGACCCTTTAGGGTGGTTCGGAAGTTACAGTCGGGTGCCTATTATTTGGAAGACGAGCGCGGGAAAAAGCTGGACCGGCCCTGGAGCGCCGTGCACTTGCAGCTTTACCGAGAACCTTAGAGTAGGGTGATTCTGAAAGATGTAACCTCCACCTATAATGAAAGGCTCGCGCGACCGGGATCATCGGTCGGTCTTCAATGGCAGCTTATATACCTGGACGGGACAGTGGATCAAACGTCAGCCCGTCTGGAAGCCTGAGGCGGTGACTGATCTAAAGATCAGCCCGCTCGGAAGCCTAGATCGGCTCCCGATCGGAAGCGTGGCATCCCACGTGGAAGATCGGCCCATCTGGAAGCCTGAGGCGGTGACTGATCTAAAGATCAGCCCTCTCGGAAGCCTAGATCGGCTCCCGGTCGGAAGCATGGCGTCCCACGTGGAAGATTGGCCTATCTGGAAGCCTTAGGCGGTGACTGATCTAAAGATCAGCCCCCTCGGAAGCCTAGATCGGCTCCCGGTCGGAAGCGTGGCGTCCCACGTGGAAGATTGGCCCATCTGGAAGCCTGAGGCGGTGACTGATCTAAAGATCAGCCCGCTCGGAAGCCTAGATCGGCTCCCGATCGGAAGCGTGGCGTCCCACGTGGAAGATCGGCCCATCTGGAAGCCTGAGGCGGTGACTGATCTAAAGATCAGCCCGCTCGGAAGCCTAGATCGGCTCCCGGTCGGAAGCGTGGCGTCCCACGTGGAAGATCGGCCCATCTGGAAGCCTGAGGCGGTGACTGATCTAAAGATCAGCCCCCTCGGAAGCCTAGATCAGCTCCCGGTCGGAAGCGTGGCGTCCCACGTGGAAGATCGGCCCATCTGGAAGCCTGAGGCGGTGACTGATCTAAAGATCAACCCCCTCGGAAGCCTAGATCGGTTCCTGGTCGGAAGCGTGGCGTCCCACGTGGAAGATCGGCCCATCTGGAAGCCTGAGGCGGTGACTGGTCAAAAGATCAGCCCCCTCGGAAGCCTAGATCGGCTCCCGGTCGGAAACGTGGCGTCCCACGTGGAAGATCGGCCCATCTGGAAGCCTGAGTCGGTGACTGATCCGAAGGTCAGCCCACTCGGAAACCCGGATTGGTTCTCCGACCGGACGTGTGGCGACCCACACTCATCCGTCGGACCAACCGGACGACTAACTCGTTACTTAGCAAACTCCTAACCCGGATTGGTTCCCCGACCGGGCGTGTGGCGACCCACACCCATCCGTCGGACCAACCGGGCGACTAACTCGCTACTTAGCAAGCTCCTAACCCGGATTGGTTCCCCGACCGGGCGTGTGGCGACCCACACCCATCCGTCGGACCAACCGGGCGACTAACTCGCTACTTAGCAAGCTCCTAACCCGGATTGGTTCCCCGACCGGGCGTGTGGCGACCCACACCCATCCGTCGGACCAACCGGGCGTCTAACTCGTTATTTAGCAACTCCTAACCCGGATTGGTTCCCCGACCGGGCGTGTGGCGACCACACCATCCGACGGACCAACCGGGCGACTAACTCGTTACTTAGCAAACTCCTAACCCGGATTGGTTCCCCGACCGGACGTGTGGCGACCCACACTCATCCGTCAGACCAACCGGACGACTAACTCGTTACTTAGAAACACCTAACCCGGATTGGTTCCCCGACCGGGCGTGTGGCGACCCACACCCATCCGTCGGACCAACCGGGCGACTAACTCGCTACTTAGCAAGCTCCTAACCCGGATTGGTTCCCCGACCGGGCGTGTGGCGACCCACACCCATCCGTCGGACCAACCGGGCGACTAACTCGCTACTTAGCAAGCTCCTAACCCGGATTGGTTCCCCGACCGGGCGTGTGGCGACCTACACCCATCCGACGGACCAACCGGGCGACTAACTCGTTACTTAGCAAACTCCTAACCCGGATTGGTTCCCCGACCGGGCGTGTGGCGACCCACACCCGTCCGTCGGACCAACCGGACGACTAACTCGCTACTTAACAAACTCCTAACCTGGATTGACTCCCCGATTGGATGTGTGGCAAGCCACACTCCAAGGCACTAGACCGACTGCACAGGCATTCTCATCCGGTCAGCTGAGATATGAGGCCAACTCGCGAATAAAGGTCGTCGGTCGAAAGCGCTAAGACAATTACTTGAAAGCAAAAAGAAGGTTTGCATTAAGACAAATACTTGGAAGAAAAAGGGGTCTACATTAAGTTCAATAAGGATTTCCAAATGACCCAAATTACAAGATTCACCTTTCAAAAGAAATAAAGCTCAAGTAAAAGGCTGGAAGAAGTTGACCGGGCGGAGCTCTTTGACGCGGGCCAGCTTAACCTCATTCGGAGGAAGATCCTGAGGCAGATGGTCACTCTCCTTTAGCTGCAGGACGACGCTATCGAGTCCCATTTTGAACATGTCAGCCGTCCTCCTGCCCAACTGCTGGCCGAACTCGGGTGAGTTAAGGCTGGCTAGACGGTGCGCTTCCATCCGAGCGGGCTCCTCTGCTTGATGAGCCTTTAGACTCTCCAACTCCGCTCGGACGCTCGCCAGCTCCGCCTCTCGATTCTCCAGCTCGGCGGTCTTCGACTCCAGCAGCCCCTTAGCCAAGCCGAGTTCGTCCCCCCGGGTGTCGACTCCACACCCATCCGTCGGACCATCCGGGCCGTTGAAGCAACCCATACCCGGCCTCGGGAAGACATGCCACATTCGCTGACGCAGGCGGCAGGGTCGAAGAGACGCACCCGGCCAGTCGGCCAACCAAACGCGGCCACGTGACGGAGAGAGTAGTGAACATTTAAGGGCAATTAAGAACGGCAATCATGCGAATGATTCGCATCCCGGTCGGCCAACCAGGAAATGCCACGTGGCCTGGCTCATTAAAACCGATTTGATGTTATTAAGGTGGCAATCGCATCGGGAACATCACGTCGCTTCGCATATCTCAAAGTATCGGGTCACCGTTAATCCCACAACGAAGAGGATCTGAGGCAATCTTGAAAGGACACGTGACAACCCACGTTCCTGGAGGCCCAAGGCAAGCGTTCGCCCGACCGAGCGTAGTCAACAGTCTCCGTCCGCCCGGACGAAATATGCATGCAGGGCACAACATAGACGTGTGACGACCCACGCTCCCACTGACCAATAATCTTCGTCCGCCCGGACGTATAGCTAATATACCAGGATGCGTGGCGGCCCACGCTCCTTAATCGGAAACAGTTATTTTGCTTGCTCGGGTACTACATTATACAATCCACGAAGACACGTGGCGGTCCACATTCCTCTCATCCTGAATCTTCGTCCGTTCGGACACAATAATGTTCAAGATTCGGTACAAGGGCGCGTGGCGGCCCACGCTCCTTTCGGCCGCAAACAGCTTTCCGCCCGCTCAAGCACGATCAACACCAACTGCGGAGGACAACGTTAATCCGGCCGGTTGTTAAGATGGCAAGCCAGCCGTTTGGCGGCAAAGTGTTTGTAAATACTAGTAGTCCAGTCAGTCGGACTGATCGCCTCCTTCGACTAGACTCGAAGGGGAGGCTATTGATCCTGCCCTATCTTTGTCACTGTGGCGCCCAGCCTGGCCGGCTCCTGGGTCCACGTGGGCCGGTCGGATCTATAAGGCCGGTCGGATGACGGGGAAGATTCGTTCAGCCAGTCGGACCCCGCCGGCATCTTGTAGGCTTTATTGGCCGGCCCACGGCCAACTTTCATCTTGGCGAATCCGCCCGGCGCCCTCCAGGGTTCCCGCGCCCAATGTTTATCCGGGTGTACCCACTCGATACTCACCCGGACTCTCTCCCCGAAACCACCCAGAGATAACGGCAAGATATCCCTGCAGCTACCTGCAGATAGGACTGTCACCACTCGTGTGAACTGGCACTCCCTGGCAAACCGCCCTGCCGCGCCGTTTGTGCCAGGCGGCGCCGGTCGGAGACTGTCAGGAGTCTCCATCTATGTCTCCATATGAGACAAAAGGTAAAAGATAAACCGTGTGGGCTATAAGTGAACAGAATCATACAATATTCCCCGATCGTGCCAGAGAAGCCTGATACGGCTCAGAATTGGTCTATTTCCCTCGGCTATATAAGTCTCTCCTCTCCTTATAGCAAGGTAGGCGCAAAGCTCCCCATCTACAGTGCTCCCCCCTTTTGCTTGTTCACCGGAGTACTGACTTGACCGTTGGAGGGCCTTGCCGGGACGCATTCCCGGCGGGTTGCTAACGGTCATCTTCTTCTGTAGGTTCGCGGAAGACGACGTCCACCACACCCACCCGGTCGGAAGGAGTCCGGTCGGAAAAGTCTTCTCATCACCTTATCACGCCACCTGGGCGGACGGCGGTCAGTCAGCATCCACGTCATCATTTCTGCACCGTCATCCGGTCGAAGGACCCATCCCGCTCGGCGACAGGATCAGTCATGGTTTACAAGTTGAATCATTGGATACTACATTTGTTCCAGCAAATATCAGCATTCGTCTTCATGCAGGTATTCCAGAATCTTAACCATTCTTAATCACCTTGTTCTTATGGTTTTGTTTTCTTAAATGCCTTTGACCTGACAGATGATTTGATCATTTACCTAGGCCGTACCTTACCAGTTTCCCCGCATAACCTAGGCGCACAAGGTGGACAACAAGTACAAGGATCAACAAATCCAACTGAAAATACTTCCACTGCAAATGTTGCTCATCAAGCCGTTTCTGGAGCTCCAAATAATCCAGCTGTTGCTGGAGATTCTGGAGTTAGAGTATTGCCAATAAGAACGGTGGTTAGTGTACCTGCTGGGGTTGGCTGTTCAACTTCTGAGCCATCTGGCAGTGCAGTAGGGCTAATCTACCCTTTTCTTGCAAGGGTTCAACATGTCACTTCTGGAAATTTGGGTGATGCTGGGTCATTGAATTGTCTAATGGGGTGAATGATAATGGTCGTGACAGTGAACAGCATAACACTACTGGATTCACTATAGAATCACAAAACTTGGAATCTTCTATTGGAGATTTCATTCACGAGATTAACCAAATAAAATTGAAATACTATTTTAAAAATTAACATTTTTAATTAAAATACTATTTTAAATATAAAATTTTTTTGTGCTTTTTTATTTTTATTTCTATTTCGTAAATGCCAATTAATATAATTTTAGTGGATCCCAACGTCCTTTTGTTCCTGACCTCTTTGGCTGTGTCTGCTATCTGATTACTGATTAGAAAGACGATCCAGACTATCAGACAGAGAAGATGCGGCGGCGGTGACAAGGGGAGCGAAGGTCGTAGGCAGAGAGAGCGGCGGGATTGGTTAGGGATACGAGGAGAAAGCGGCGGCGATCGTCTACGGCGAGTGCGGCAACCCACGATTGAACAGGGAGAAAGGTGTCTGAAACGAGAGTTTCAATGACACAAGCCTAGGAGACAGAGGAGACTACAGCCGGAGCAAGGCGGGACCCGACGAGGAAGTGTTGCGCAGTAGGGTCCCACGCGAGTGCCCAAGGGTATCGGAAGGCGGAAGGCACGGTGATGACGTGGCGGCCTCTCCCAAGAGCGCCGCAGGCGAGGAGGGCGACGAGGCCGAGGGAGACGAAACATGGCCGCGGAATGGTGGTAGGGAAAGAAGAGGAGGAAGAATTCGACATGGTTTGACTACTGCATCTGTGGAAAGAAGAGTGATCCTGTCAATAAGTGAGATGGGTTCGCGGTGAGGTGAGCCGGTCTGACCAAGAAGATCAGAGCTACTGCGGTGAGTGAATTGGAGCCTGAGTCGGACTGGATCGGACCGTATCAAGTGAAGTGGGGGGCTTAAAACGAGAGAGAATCCCCTTCTCTGATTCCTGGAGGGGGTTTATATAGGAGAGAAGTTGCCTTCCTGGCTTGTCAATAGTCTTATCACATTGAATGTCATCCTTCTGACAACTTGATCTTCTGACATTGCCTATGAGTGACCGAGTCTGCGCCAGCCGCCGGAGCGTCCATCAAGGGGTCAATCGCGCCCTCATAAATGCTTGTCAGACACCTGACACATCTGGTCCGTGATCATTGCCTTCGCCTCCCCTTGGGATTTGGTGGGCCCTTCCACGATCATGCGGTCCCCTACTCCCTGTTGTGAACCTGGGGAGGCCAAGGGAGGGGGATGGAAACATGTCCGACCTCTGCCGACCTCCTTAACCCTCGGCGAGGCCAATCCGAACTCTCTTGTGTGCCGCTCGGCGAGGCCCATCCGACCTCTGCCGACCTCCTTGACGGGTTCCACGACTTATCTTGTATGCCACTCGGCGAGGCCAATCCGACCTCTGCCGACCTCCTTGACGGGTTCCACGACTTCTCTTGTATGCCACTCGGCGAGGCCAATCCGACCTCTGCCGACCTCCTTAACGGGCTCTACGACTCCTCTTGTGTGCCACTCGGCGAGGCCAATCCGAACTCTCTTGTGTGCCGCTCGGCGAGGCCCATCCGACCTCCTTGACGGGTTCCACGACTTCTCTTGTGTGCCACTCGGCGAGGCCAATCCAACCTCTGCCGACCTCCTTAGTAGGCCTGACGCATACCCCTTTTAGAATCCGAACACTATGCCCGGATCAAAGAGGCATCGACAATCGCGATCAGGAAGCGAACGTGAGAGACGAAAGTGATAGTTTGTTACGGCTATCGTGGAAATCATGGACCGTCTGTTCGTTACGAGATCGGACCCAATATAATTTCTGATCAAACTAATCTTTGTTGTAATTTTTTTATATAAGTTAGATAAAATGCAAATAAATGATCAAGCAAATGATTTGGTGCCGGACCTACACCATCGACGTTCTCAAGAAAATCACGTAATATTTTGATTTTCCATCAAGTCGAATGCGAAGGATATATTAACAGAAACGAAGTGGATTGCCAAACGAATTGTAAATCGAAATCAACGCACACACCGAACGGTTGCTTATGCGTCACAGCTTTAAATTAATTCCCATCGAGCTCGGTCAGTGATTTTACTTAATCGACGGCTAAAAAGCGTCTTACGAACTCTGTCGATCAGTAGTAGTCTCGGTCTCAAGGAAGTGTGTGGTGCGGGCCCAAAGTTAGTTAAAGATTTAAAGAAGCAAACATAAGGGGGCTCCTATTTCTTTGCGAAATGCCAATGCATATGTAGCAAACCCTTCCATGGGTAATGCTCATGAGCATGTATGATTTGTGTGAGACTGATTATTGTAGCAGTGGCCTTGGTTATTACGAACTAGGCTGGCAGAGGAATGAGTTGGTAACACTGTTAATTAGAAAGCTGGTAACACTGTTACATAAATTAAGCGCTTAACGTTTTGTAAATTAAATTTAATAGAAATAGTTAAAGCAAGTGCAATATCAAATCGAGTGGCCATCTTAAGTGATTGGTGATTCGTGATTGGTGATTCTTGTGGAAGGGCGTATTCGAGATTTGATATTGCAATTAATGGAAGTAAAATGGAGTAATATACTTGGACTCCGTTACGGAACGTTGGTTTTACCATTTTGGTGAGGAGAGAGACCACCGACGTCATATTCCGTTTGGAGACCGTTACGGGTGGTCTTGTCTCCTCCGTGTCTACACGGACACATCATCCTCTCTCTCGCTCGCCATCTATAAATACCCTACCATCTACATTTCCTGCACCCGGCGAAGTTAAAGTTAGCGAGCATCTGTTTCCGCCTAAGGCTGCGCTGCGTCAGCTGGACTCAACGGTACACGCTCGAATCTCGCTTCTCACTACTTGTTTTTCACATATGTTCTTGTCTTTTTTTTACAGCTTCGATCGATGGTTTCGTGTGTTTTGTTGAATCTGCCGAGTTATCTTCGAAAAATTGATCGATTAGATCGTCATAGATTTCTGAATCTCGCTTTATCTCTATTCGTTTTTCCCATATGTTTTTCTCTTTTTTTTCCAGCTTCGATCGATGGTTTCGTGTGTTTTGTTGAATCTGCCGAGTTTTCTTCGAAACATCGATCGATTAGATCGTCATAGATTTCTGAATCTCGGCGATGATTTCGTGTGTTTTGTTGAATCTGCCGAGTTTTCTTCGAAAGATTGATCGATTAGATCGTCATAGATTTCTGAATCTCGCTTTCTCACTACTTGTTTTCCCCATATGTTCTTCTCTTTTTTTTTCCAGCTTCGATCGATGGTTTCGTGTGTTTGTTGAATCTGCCGAGTTTTCTTCGAAAGATTGATCGATTAGATCGTCATAGATTTAAATTTCTGATTAATTTTTAAGATGCATTTGCTATTCTAGATATTTTCCCCCCGTTTGTTTACTTCTCTTTCGTTTTTCGTTTCCTGAAGACTTTATGATAGCTGTTTGTCGGAACTTTTGATCTCTCGCGCTGATTCGTTCTTGTGTTTTCCTTTTCTTGTTAGTTTATTTTCTTGATGTTTTTTGGACAAATTGTTCAACATAGATTGATGAAGCACGAGCTTGCTTCCTCAACCAATGCCCGTATTCTATGCTTTCAAATCTTGACGATACCAATTCCCATTTGAACCCCTGTTCCCTGCCTCTGGCTCCGTAGCCATCTTCCCTTCCCAGATCTCATTTGACATCCGCTTCTACCTCTCCCGCCTCGCTCTCCGGGCTGCTAACGAAGAGCTCGCCAGGTGGCTTGGCCTCTTCTTTGGAAAGCACTCTGGCGGTCGTGCTTCAGCATCTGCCGATGCAGCACTCGCTGAATCCTCGGATTGGCGGAACAGCCAATACCCGGAGAGAGCTCATCCATGTTCTTTCGCCATCGGTATAGCCAGTCGGCTACCCTCCCATCTACATTTCTTGAATCGCCTCATCGGTACACCCTGCACTCGGCGAAGGTGAGCAACCTTCTGCTACCGGCTGAGGCTCCGTCTGGAATATTAGTGATCCTGTCGCCGAGCGTAGTGGAGCCGCAACCGGATGACGGTATAGAGATGAGTGACGTGGAGGCCGACGGGATGTCCTCGCGCAGAATGACAGCGCCGTGGGGGGTGCCCTCCGACCGAATGGAAGTGGAAGTCGCCTGGTGCACCTTCGACCTGGTGGAGGTGGACCTGCTGAGGAAGATGACCGTTAGCAACCTAGCCGGGAGACGTCCCGGTAAGGCCCTCCGACGGTCAAGTCAGTACTCCGATGAACAGGAAAAATAATGCAGTATGTAGACTAGGGGCTTCGCGCGCGTACCTGATAATGAGGCGGTGGAGGGGCTTATATAGCCGGGGAAAAGGACCAATTCTGACATGTGTCAGGGGATATGGTATGGTTAGGTCGATTTGAGTATGACCTGTGTCAGGATCTTCTAACAGAGTCAGAGGACATGGTATGGTTAGGTCGATTTGAGTATGACCGGTGTCAGGATCTTCTGACAGAGTCAGAGGATATGGTATGGTTAGGTCGATTTGTAACCAACATTCTTTGTCGTATATTGTTTGTCTTATGTGAGGACAAAGACAGGTTTCTGTAAATCAGAGTGTCAGTTCACACGAATGGTGACAGCCCGTTATCTGCAGCTGGTGCAGGTGTATTCTGTCTTTACCTCGGTGATTTTGAGAGAGTGCCCGAGTGGACACAGGGACGGCACGCCCGGCTGGATATCACGCCTGGGTGTAAAGGATTGCCGGGCGGATGCACTCGAATGAGCAATGCGTGTAAGCCTTAATGTGGCCGGCCGGGCTGGACCGGCCGGATGAACGAGGCGTGTAAGCCTTAATGTGGTCGGCCGAGTTGAACCGGCCGGATGAACTGCTATATTTATTCTAACCAGCCGCCCTGAGTCCGACCGGCCGGCGGGGACCCTGGGCCCGGCTAGGGTGTCAAGCTGGCTACCCGCACAATGACGTGGACCCTGAAGTTGGCCAGGTCGTTTGCCACGATGGCTGTCCGTACGGTGCCAAAGATAGGGCGGGATCAATAGCCTTCCCCTCAAGTCTAGTCGAAGGAGGCGATCAGTCCGACTGACTGGACTACAAGTGTGTATGCAACCATTCTGTGGCCGAGCGACTTTGCCCTTTTAACACTCGGCCTGCTTAACATGATGCTCAACAGCTGGAGTATGCCTGCACTGTCCGGGCGGAAGAAGATTGTTAGTCGAGAGGGGCGTGGGCCGCCACGCACCCGACTCTTTTTTAACGAGTCCGTCCGTCTGGACGAAGCATGATAGAGGAGCGTGGGCCGCCACACATCCCCGACTAGCCACTGACATGATGAAGATGTCCGGGCGGATGAAAATTTTGATCGGATGAACGTGGGCTGCCACGTCCTCGTAAATTGTTAGTGCGTCCGACCGGACGAATGTTGTTAGTCGATGAGAGGTATGCTGAACACGTTTGGGCGGGAGAACGTTTGCCTTGAGTCGCAAGAAATGTGGAGTGTCACGCGCCCCAAGGCGATTTTCTCGGGATAGCCCGAGTCATTCAATTAATGGAGACGCGACATTCTAAGTCGAATGAGGTGAGGTGATATGCCCGATGCGACGGGCGCCTTAACGGCATCACCTCCGCTTTAATGATCCGGGCCACGTTGCGCACGCTGGTTGGCCGACCGGGATGCAGTTTATCCCCATGATTACGAGCTTTTAATGGCCATTTAACGTGCGTAATTCTTTCCTCCACGCGGCAGCTTCCGGTTGGCCGATACGACGACGCGCCGCCGCAGCAGGCGATGTCAGCGCCTGCGGCGCGTCTTTTCGAGGCTGATCGTGGGACGCCTCAACGGCATGGATGAGGCGATCTCAGTACACGTGGATCGCCATCGGCCGGTCTCCCTTCTCTTGGCCTAGCTATAAATAGGCCTTCATATTCGCCGAAACCCTCATTTGCTCTTCACTGTTCTCTCTCTAACTCGGCGCTTCTCGCTCCTCGCCGTCGTCTTTGCGTGTCGTCGCCGCTCTCGTGCCTCTCCGTCTACTTCCTACTCCTTTTCGTCACCACCTACGGTTAGATTCTCCCCTTTTCTTCCCTTTCTTTCCGCTCCATGGCTGCTCCTACGTGGTATACCTCTGTCGAGTCCTCCCTTCACGACGAGACCGTCTCCGATCTCCGACTGGCCTATGATATCCCTGAAAACTACCACATTGCCGTTCCTACAAAGGCTGACAGGCCACACAAGCCCCCGGCCGGCTTCTTTGTGTTCTTCCGGGACCAACATACGTCTGGCCTGTGCTACCCTCTTCATCCCTTTATTGTAGACTTCTGTAATTTTTTTCATGTGCCTATCTTCCAGCTTTCTCCCAACGCCATTCGCATATTGTGTAACATAATAGTTCTCTTTACCCTTTACCGAGTCCCCCTCCGACCGGAGGTTTTTTACTTCTTTTACTACCCGAAAAAACAGGAGGCCGGGAATTTCTTTCTCCAAGCCCGGGCCAAATTATCCATAGTGGAGAATATTCCTTCCTCGAATAAGGGATGGAAAACCCATTTCTTCTTCATAAGCCCTCCGACCAGCCCTGGGTTCCCGATCGGATGGGTCGAAGACATGCCCCCTATGACTCCCTTAAGAAATTTTAAGTCCGACCCCTTATTTATAATGGCTGCTTCTCTACTCGGGGGCCTCCACTTCGACGGCATGAAACTTCTCAACGACGCCGTCTTATATATATTTGGGTTAAGCCGAGTGCCAGCCGCCCTGCCCGGCACCTTCTGTAAGTCATTTTTTGTCTCGTACTTCTTTCTCCCTAACTCAACATCTTTTGATTTTGCAGCCGAGATGATGTGGGAAGCGGCCCTCGATGAGGCCATGGGCCTGGCAGACGAAGAAATAAACGCTCGGGCGGCCGAACAACTGCGTCTGCGCCAGGCCGGTCTGCCCGAACACCCTACGATTCCTGAGAGCGCGGAGCCCGCCCCTCCGGCTCCTTCTGCCCAACCAGTGGCGACCGGTTCTGTGGAGCCGGTCGGCTCGTCGAAAACTCCTGCCTCTGCAAGATCCTCCGGCAAGCAGAAGGTTCAGCCTTCCATGCAGAAGTCCCTGCCTTCCAAGCGGAAGGCCAGCGCTTCTATCCGTATTGAGGAACCGGCAGAGGTAGGCCCATCCTCTTCTGACTCTCCCGACCCGCAACCTTTGAAGAGGCGCCCGAGGACTTCTGCGTCGGGCTCTCCTCCGCCTGCAGAGGCAACTGCTAGCCCGGCTGGAGCTAGCCGGTCAGCTGACGCACCGGGTTCGTCTCGCTCGGGGGGACAGCGCTCGCAGCCGTGTGGCTATGGCGTATATCTCCCTTCGGTCGACCCAGCGACCCCCTTCGAAGTCCAGCAGCGGCTTACCCTTTACGGGGAATTGGCGGAATGCTGGGAGCAGGGTATGAGGGAGGGGACTTCCCGACCCCCGATCCGACTGGCCGACCAATTCCTTCAGGACGCTACGCATGTAAGTCCGAACCTCGATGCTTAATTAATTGCTTTCTTTCTAACATTTTTATTGTAGTTTTGGGCTTCCTGCTCGAGCGTCGCCTATTCCTTGGTTATCAATACCAGGGGACGCCGAGCGGCCGAACGGCGGCTCGAGGAATTGGAGCTTCGCCAGGCGCATGCTAACTTACCGGCCGGCGAGGAGGGTACAGCTATTCTCCGTTCGGAGATACTGGACCTTAAGGAGAAACTCCGTTCTGCCGAGGCGCTACTAACGGAGGAAACCACTCGAGCGGAGGCAACCGAGCGGGCGTATGCCCGATCTTCCTCTCTGCACGCGACCCTTGAGCAGGAGAGGAAGAAGGCTCTGGCTATGCAGCGCCGTGCCCGATCGGACCTCGACAAGAAGGCTGCCGAGGCCCAAGCTTTGAAGGCGGACTTAGACAAGATGATGAAGTCTTCGGAGGAGCTCCGGATGACCCTGAATGAAAAAGAGCAGGAGCTGGCGACTCGGGAGTCGGACTTGACTGCCAAGGAGAAGGCGTTAGACTTGCGAGGAGACGAGCTCCGGTTGTCCGAAGGACTGCTGGCTTCTCAAGCCGTTGCCTTGGAGGAGAAGGACAAGGAGTTAGCTAACCTCCGGGCGGAAATCGAAAGTCTGAAGTTGCACCAAGAAGGCGAGCCCGCCCGGATGGACGCACACCGCCTGGCTTATATCAACTCCAAAGAGTTCGGCCAGCAGCTGGGCAAGCGGACATCTGGTATGTTCCAGATGGGCCTTAACAGCGCTGTTTTGCAGCTCCAAGAGAGCGGCCATCTGCCTGCCGACCTTCCTGCCAATGCCGTAATAGTGAGCCGGGTCAAGGAGCTACTCCCTAAGGACTTCTTCCAGCCCTTTACTTAAGCTGTCTTCTTGCCGATCAGGTTCAGTTGTCGGGCTATGTAATATATTGAAGATCTTAATGATATTCCTCTTCTTTTCGCTCCAACTTTGTTTCAGGTGTCTTCGACCAACACCCTTGACTCAGGAATCGGCAATATACTTTAGGGGGCTCGATATCTTAGGAAATGGTTAAGTACATGGTTAGCTGTCTGGTTGGTCCGACTGAGGGGTGTGGGTCGCCACACGCCCGGTCGGGGAACCAAACCAAGTTAGGAAGACGGCTAAGCGTAAGTTAGCCGGCTGGTTGGTCCGACTGAGGGGTGTGGGTCGCCACACGCCCGGTCGGGGAACCAAACCAAGTTAGGAAGACGGCTAAGCGTAAGTTAGCCGGCTGGTTGGTCCGACTGAGGGGTGTGGGTCGCCACAGGCCCGGTCGGGGAACCAAACCAAGTTAGGAAGACGGCTAAGTGTAAGTTAACCGGCTGGTTGGTCCGACTGGGGGGTGTGGGTCGCCACACGCCCGGTCGGGGAACCAACCCAGTCTATAAATGTTAGTTAGGCTTCTCCGGCTTCTGGATGGACCAATCTTCCACGTGGGCCGCCACGCTTCAGACCGGGAACCCGTCCAGGCTTCCGAGTGGGCTGACGCTTCCCGTCAGTCGCCGACTCAGGCTTCCAAAGTGAGCCAATCTTCTGCGTGGGACGCCACGCATCTGACCGGGCACTGCTTCGGGCTTCCGGACGGGCCAATCTTCCACGTGGGCCCCCACGCTTCCGACCGGGAACCAGTCCAGGCTTCCGAGTGGGCTGACGCCTTCCGTCAGTCGCCGACTCAGGCTTCCAAAGGGAGCCAATCTTCTGCGTGGAACGCCACGCATCCGATCGGGCACCTCTTCAGGCTTCCGGCTGGGCCAATCTTCCACGTGGGCCGCCACGCTTCCGACCGGGAGCCATTCCAGGCTTCCGAGTGGGCTGATGCTTCAAATCAGTCGCCAACTCAGGCTTCCAAAGGGAACCAATCTTCTGCGTGGGACGCCACGCATCCGACCGGGCACCTCTTCAGGCTTCCGGATGGGCCAATCTTCCACGTGGGCCGCCACGCTTTCGACCGGGAACCAGTCCAGGCTTCCGAGTGGGCTGATGTTTCAAATCAGTCCCGACTCATGCTTCCAAAGGGAACCAATCTTCTGCGTGGAACACCACGCATCCGATCGGGCACCTCTTCAGGCTTCCGGATGGGCCAATCTTCCACGTGGGCCGCCACGCTTCCGACCGGGAACCAGTCCAGGCTTCCGAGTGGACTGACGCCTTTCGTCAGTTGCCGATTCAGGCTTCCGAAGGGAGCCAATCTTCTGCGTGGAACGCCACGCATCCGATCGGGCACCTCTTCAAGCTTCCGGATGGGCCAATCTTCCACGTGGGCCGCCACGCTTCCGACCGGGAACCAGTCCAGGCTTCCGAGTGGGCTGACGCCTTCCGTCAGTCGCCGACTCAGGCTTCCAAAGGGAGCCAACCTTCTGCGTGGAACGCCACGCATCCGATCGGGCACCTCTTCAGGCTTCCGGATGGGCCAATCTTCCACGTGGGCCGCCACGCTTCCGACCGGGAACCAATCCAGGCATGACTTGACTTGTGTGGCCGACCGGCAACTTCGGTCGGGAGAGCCTTTCATTATAGCTAGAATGCTGCGTTTTACAAGATTACATCACTCTAGGGCTCTCTGTACATTTGCAAGTGTAGGGCACTCCACGGTCGGTCCAGCCTTTTTCCATGTTCATCCTCCAAGTAGTAGGCGCCTGAATGCAATTTCTCCACTACCTTGAAGGGTCCGCCCCACTGTGGTTATAATTTGTTGACATCACCGACCGGCTTTATACGTTTCAGACTAGGTCCCCGGCTCGAAACGAGCGCGGCAACACCTTCTGGTCATACCTCTGTTTCATACGCTGACGGTACGTGAACATCCGGGCGGCTGCTTTTTCCCGGATTTCCTCTATGAGGTCAAGCTCTAAGCGCCTTCTTTCATCATTCCCTTCGTCATAGCTTAACCGCCTGTCAGATTCACAACCGACCTCGACCGGCACTACCCTCTCGCTGCCATAGACGAGGTGGAAAGGCGTCTGTCCGGTCGCTTCTCTGGGTGTGGTTCTGTTCGCCCAAAGGACCCCGGGCAGCTGTTCTACCCAGTTGGTTCCTGCGTGATCCAGCTTTGTTTTGAGCCCTCTCAAGATTTCCCGGTTGGTGACTTCTGCCTGACCGTTGCTCTGTGGATACGCCACAGATGTAAAAGCCTGATGGATGCCGTATGTCGAGCACCACTCTTTGATTTTCTTCCCTTGAAACTGTCGACCGTTGTCAGAAACCAACTTGTGGGGGATCCCATATCTGCATAAAATGTTTTGCCACAAGAAGTTAATCACCGCCTGCTCGGTGATCCGAGCCAGCGCCTCTGCTTCCACCCATTTAGAGAAGTAATCCACCACGACCAACAAGAACCTCTTCTGGGCGGGGGCGATCGGAAATGGACCTACTATATCCATGCCCCATTGGTCAAACGGGCAAGAGACAGCAGATGTCTTCATTACTTCGGTCGGCCGGTGCCGCAGGCACTGGTGTTTCTGACATGAGATGCAAGTTGCGGCCAACCGGTCGGCATCCTTCTGTAAAGTTGGCCAATAATACCCTGCCAACAGAGCCTTCTGGGCAGTGGCTCTACCTCCTGAATGATTACTGCAGACCCCCATATGGACCTCTCGGAGCACATAATCTGCGTCTTCACTGCCGAGGCATTTGAGTAATGGCCGGGCGTGAGCCCGTTTATAGAGGACATCTCCGACCATGGTGTATTGCGCGGCTCTTTTTCTGAGCAGCCGAGCCTCCTCCCGGTTGGATGGTATTTCTCCCTTGGTCAAGAATGCAATTAATGGAGTTCTCCAATCGGTCTCCAATTCGATCTCTGCTTGATGCTCGATTTGCATGACGAATAAGGCATGGCAGGCCGGCCGAGGGACCACCCAAGCTCCCACTGCGCTAGCTAATTTGGCCAGCTCATCCGCTTTCAAGTTGGTTTCCCGAGGGATCTTTTGTAAGAGTACCTCCCTGAAACCCGCCTTCAGCTGTTCATAGGCATCGATGTACTCTTGTAGCCGGCTGCTGTTGACTTCGAAATTACCGGCCAGTTGCTGTATGGCAAGTTGCGAATCTGAGTATAGCCATACCCGGGTGGCGCCGACATGCCGAGCGGCTTGCAGTCCGGCTATAAGTGCTTCATATTCAGCTTCATTATTAGTCGCCTTGTGTTCTAGCCGCACGGACAGGTGTAGCCGTTCTTCTTCGGGTGAAACCATGAGAATGCCGATTCCGCTTCCTTGCCGAGAGGATGCCCCATCAACGTATACCTTCCATACGCCCTCAGCTTCCTCGGAATGCCATTCCGTGAGAAAATCGGCTAAGGCTTGAGCCTTGATAGCCGGTCGGGGTTGATATTGTATGTCATACTCGCTCAGCTCAGTTGTCCATTTGACTAGCCGCCCTGAGGCGTCTGGGTTAGTGAGCACCCGACCCAAGTTACTGTTAGTCAGTACAGTAATTGGGTGAGATAAGAAGTATGGTCTGAGTCGCCGGGCGGCTAAGAACAGTATGTAGCCCAATTTTTCGAGTGTCGTGTACCGACACTCGGCTCCTTTAAATAAGTGAGCAAAGAAGTATACCGGCCTTTGCTCAGTTTTTTCTTGCCGGGCCAACACCATGCTACCCGAGTCGGACGAAGTTGCCAAGTAGACATATAAACTCTCATTCGGCTCCGGCCGGGCGAGTGTCGGTAGCTCCGACAGATAAGCTTTCAGCTCTTCAAAGGCCCTGTCACATACCGCGTCCCACTGAAATTTGGTGGCCCGGCGTAATGTCTTGAAGAACGGCAGACCCCGTTCGGCTGACCGGGAAATGAATCTTGACAAGGCCGTTATCCGTCCGGTCAGCCGCTGAGCTTCTCTGAGATTCCTTGGAGCCGACATCTCCATGATGGCCTTTACTTTGCCCGGATTTGCTTCGATTCCCCGCTCGGTGACTATATAGCCGAGGAACTTCCCGCTTCGAGCCCCGAATAGACATTTGGCCGGATTAAGCTTCAGGCCAAATCGCCGTAGAGTTCGGCAAGTTTCTTCAATGTCGGGGATTAGCTCTTCCGCCCGGGCAGTCTTGATCAGAATATCGTCGACGTATACTTCGACGTTACGCCCTATTTGCGACCGGAACACCTTGTTCATCATTCTTTGGTAGGTGGCGCCCGCATTCTTGAGGCCAAACGGCATGACGGTGTAGCAGTAAGTGCCGTCAGCCGTGACGAAGCTAACCTTCTCCTGATCGGCAGCAGCCAGTGGGACTTGGTGGTATCCCTGGTATGCATCCAGCATTGATATGAACTCGCTGCCGGCCGTCGAGTCTACGATTTGATCGATCCGCGGAAGTGGGTAGCAATCTTTCGGGCATGCACGATTGAGGTCTCGGAAATCAATGCATACCCGCCACTTGTCGTTGGGTTTGGACACCAGCACCACATTGGCCAGCCAGGCCGGGAATTGGACTTCTCGGATGTGTCCTGCTTCCAACAGTCTTTCTACTTCCGCCCGTATGACTTTATTCTGGCGGCGCTGCGGTCCCTTTTCCGCTGCTTTACTGGCCGCGCACCCGGGTGCACGTGCAAATGATGTTCCGCTACTTCCGGTCGGACTCCCTTCAAGTCTTTCGCCGACCAGGCAAATACGTCTTGATTCCGGGCGAGGGCGTCGACGAGGGATTGCTTCAGCTCCTCGGAGAGTCCTGCAGCAATTTGTATTTTGGTATCTTCCCGACCGGGCAAAAGTTGTACCTCTTCTTTGTCCTCCCGCAATTCTGCCCAAGGGGAGGCTTGCACCATGTTGCAGCCGATATCTGCCCGCCTCGCCTTCTGACCTCCCGAGCGGACATCATTAGCGTAGCAGCGCCGGGCCACGGTCTGATTGTCTTTCACCTCGCCGACACTATCGCCGACCGGAAACATCACCTTGAGGTAGTAGGTGGAGACTACCGCTTTGAATTCGTTGAGAGCCGGTCGACCGAGAATGGCGTTGTAGGCAGCGGGCTCGTCCACAATCAGAAACGTGGTCCATCGGGTCCTCTTGAGTGGCTCTTCTCCGAGTGAGACGGCCAGCCGTATCTGTCCGATCGGCTGTACTTCGTTCCCCGTAAATCCGAACAGGGGAGTGGCCACCAACTCCAGCTGCGATACTTCAATTTGCAGTTGATCGAAAGCTCGTTTATATAAAATGTTTACCGAGCTGCCGGTGTCCACAATGGTGCGGTGGACTTCGTAGTTGGCGATGACAGCCGTGATGACCAGTGGGTCGTCGTGCGGCACCTCCAATCCGTGTAAATCCTGTGGCCCCCAGCTGATTTGGGGCCCTTGAGCTTGAGAGGTGCTGACTCCGACTTGGTGAATTTCCAGTCGGCGCACCTGCGTCTTTCTGGCTCGGTTGGAGTCGCCTCATGTCGGACCGCCGGAAATCACATTGACACCTCCTCGGACGGCGTTCTGGTGATTCGCTTGATCTTCGTCAAGTTCCTCCGCCTCTTCCTGCTCGGGCTGAGGAAATAATTGCCGGGCGGCGGGGGTATCCCGCCTTTGTCCTTGTTGGGCTGTGGCTCCATAACCACGCCCGCGCCCCTGCGGGGTTTGTCGTCCTTGGCCCCTGCCGAGTGGAGTCCGAGCTCTGCCGCCCGCTCGGCAGTCTTCAGTGCTGTGCGTATTACACTGGTGAAACGCACAATACGGTGCCCATCTGTTGGGCCAATTTCCCTGTGCCACCTGCACTTGCTGGGGTCTCATTCCCGACCGATCGGTCGGTCGGGGACTGCGAATCGGTCCTCCTGGCGATCTGTTGTGTTGAGGTGCAGGCTGTGGGCTAACTATCACTTCCTTCCTCCGGGCGGCTTGCGCTTCCTCTACATTGATATACTTAACGGCCTTCCCGAGCAGGCTGTCGAAATCCTTCGGTGGTTTCCTGATCAGGGATCGGAAGAAATCACCCTCTTGGAGCCCTTGTGAGAAGGCGGTGACCAGTACTTCGGGCGAGGTATTGGGCACCTCTATAGCTACTCCATTGAACCTTTGGATGTAGGCCCGGAGTGATTCTTTCGGACCTTGCTTCATAGCGAACAAATTGAGGCTGGTCTTATGGTGCCTTCGACTGCTTGCAAAATGTTGCAGAAACAGCCGCTTTACCTCTGCGAAACTCCCGACTGATCCACCCAGGAGTCCGTTGAACCATCGTTGAGCCTGCCCGGAGAGGGTTGTCAGGAAAGCGCGGCATTTGACGCCCTCCGGGTATTGATGCAACCGGGCGGCGCTTTCAAATTTCATGACGTGCTCCTCGGGGTCATTGGTCCCCGAGTACTCAGGCATGGTGAAGAATCGTAAATGCTTGGGAATGGGATCCCCAAGAATTTGTGAAGAGAAAGGGCTGTGAGTCGGAAGAGCCGCAGCGGGGTCGGCTAAACCTTTCCCTTTATTTGGGCGCGCCTGATGCGCCAGGCTGGACGCTGAAGCTTCGGTCGGGGCCGAGTGGGCCTCGTTTCGAAAAAGTGCTCGAGGAAAATTAGGAATGACGGTGTCGGGCTGAGCAGCCATACCTCCTGAGTTCCTCCGTATAGCGGGTCCAGGGGGCCGGGCCCCTTGACTACCGGTCGGCGGCTGCGATTGTTGTGCCTTCTGTGTCCGGGCCGCCATCAGCATTTCATATTCTTCCGGCGTAAGAGTAACCGTCAGTGGGTTGGGGTTTTCCATCTTTCACTCTCGATCAGGCAGCTAAGCCCTCCTTCTAGCGCCAAATTTGATCCTGTCGCCGAGCGTAGTGGAGCCGCAACCAGATGACGGTGTAGAGATGAGTGACGTGGAGGCCGACGGGATGTCCTCGCGCAGAATGACAGCGCCGTGGGGGGTGCCCTCCGACCGAATGGAAGTGGAAGTCGCCTGGTGCACCTTCGACCTGGTGGAGGTGGACCTGCTGAGGAAGATGACCGTTAGCAACCTAGCCGGGAGACGTCCCGGCAAGGCCCTCCGACGGTCAAGTCAGTACTCCGATGAACAGAAAAAATGATGCAGTATGTAGACGAGGGGCTTCGCGCGCGTATCTGATAATGAGGCGGTGGAGGGGCTTATATAGCCGGGGAAAAGGACCAATTCTGACATGTGTCAGGGGATATGGTATGGTTAGGTCGATTTGAGTATGACCTATGTCAGGATCTTCTGACAGAGTCAGAGGACATGGTATGGTTAGGTCGATTTGAGTATGACCGGTGTCAGGATCTTCTGACAGAGTCAGAGGATATGGTATGGTTAGGTCGATTTGTAACCAACATTCTTTGTCGTATATTGTTTGTCTTATGTGAGGACAAAGACAGGTTTCTGTAAATCAGAGTGTCAGTTCACACGAATGGTGACAGCCCGTTATCTGCAGCTGGTGCAGGTGTATTCTGTCTTTACATCGGTGATTTCGAGAGAGTGCCCGAGTGGACACAGGGACGGCACGCCCGGCTGGATATCACGCCTGGGTGTAAAGGATTGCCGGGCGGATGCACTCGAATGAGCAATGCATGTAAGCCTTAATGTGGCCGGCCGAGCTGGACCGGCCGGATGAACGAGGCGTGTAAGCCTTAATGTGGTCGGCCGAGTTGGACCGGCCGGATGAACTGCTATATTTATTCTAACCAGCCGCCCTGAGTCCGACCGGCCGGCGGGGACTCTGGGCCCGGCTAGGGTGTCAAGCTGGCTACCCGTATAATGACGTGGACCCTGAAGTTGACCAGGTCGTTTGCCACGATGGTTATCCGTACGGTGCCAAAGATAGAGCGGGATCAATTAGTTTTTTCGTTTCCTGCGTATTGGAACTTTTCGTTTCAATAATATTTATTTTATGTATTTTTAGATATAATTAGCTGTCGGAGATGTCGTCGCCGCCGACACCAATGGAACTGTTCCACGCACTCGGAGAATCGATGGCTATACGAGAGGAGAGCTACAACCAGTCCTTGGAAAATGAGAAAAAATCACTGCAGGAAACTCGAAATTCGTTAGAAGAAGTTCAAAAAAAACTGAATGATTCTGAGGCCGAAAAAGAAGAATATAAAAAAGCTTTGGAAGAAATCAGAAAGACTTTAGAAGAAGTTCAAAAAAAGCTGGAAGATTCTGAGGCCGAAAATGAAGAAATCAGAGAGTTTTTGGAAAATAGTTTTGATCCTGTCGACAAGAGAAGATCGATTCTCCCTCAGATGACTCGGTCTCACCGAACCGACCCGGTCTGCTAGAGCTTGGGAGGTCGGACCGAAACAGCGCTTCTCAATATGGTGGAGTGGTTGCAAAATGGCAGCAGCCTCCCTTTTGGAGCTCAAAAGGGGGGTTTATATAGGGGAGGGGAAGCTCTGCCTTGTCAGAGCTATCATGTCTCACTAAGAAATGGTCAGTTGGCAGATGGTGATATTGACGGCCGCATTTAATGCTATGAGACTGTCATAGCTGCCTGACCCTCATAAACGTCTGACACATTTGCTTAATATGTCTCTTCTGTCCCCCTTTTATTATTGGCGGCTCTTGTCAGGTCATGAGTACGTCAAGGATCCTCTTCTGACAATGGGGAGATTCGGATGACCTTTATTACTGCTACGACCCTTCACTTACTCTAGGGTCGACCACCCTGGGTCTGCCACCCTGGGTCGGCCACCCTGTCACTCTGGGTCGGCCAGTCGGGGTCGGCCACTCTGCCAGTCGGGTTGGCCACTCGGGGTCGGCCACCCTGCCGAGAGACCCCGCCTAGGAGGTCTACTACTTACCGAACACTTGTGAAGAGATGCTAAACGCTCTCTTTATCCCGACTAAACTTCCCCGACCGGTGCTCCCGACCGCTAAAGTCTCGGGCGGGTATGTCTGCTCGGTGCCACTGATTGGGCCCCGCATCAAGTTGCTTCGAATCTTGATCCTCTTAGCCGGATCAGTATCTAGCGCACTAATCCGATACTGAACCCGACCCACTTTGTCTGACCCAGACCCCATCCGACCGGGCCCCTAATCAACTCCAAAAACTTACCCGACCGGATCACACCGACCGGGCCCCTAATCAACTCCAAAAACTTACCCGACCGGATCAAGTCTGAAATCTTTAAATGAAAAAGACGTTGAAGAAACAAGACTGAAAAATGAAATTACAATACTCCAAGAAGAACTGACTACGTATCGCCGAGTCCGAGTTGAAGAAGTTGACGGCGGCGGCGGCGGCGGCGGCGAAGAGATTCAGGCTCAAGAAGAACAAAAAGACGGCGA